>MU261059.1:0-67500 GCA_020310875.1 Ceratopteris richardii | reverse complement strand
TTGTAGATTCAAAGCTATGGCAGGTATTCAACCTATCAGAGAATGAAGAGTCAAGAATACTTTAGCTTGAGGTGGAATTGTTGGAACATCAAGCTTACACTACGCTTGAGGTGGATTTACTGTACATTAAAGGCTATCGCATCGAAACAATATCCATTGGAGACTTCTTTTTCTTATGCTCACTTATTGTATTTTTCAAAAAGATTTTTTCATGGATCTTTTACCATTGGAAAAGCTTTGAGCTTTACTGTTGGTGCAGATCAATCACCAATTGAAGATTTGAAGAAAAGAAGGTGGATATATTCACAAGAGTGAAGGACATGTACACATATGTACATTAGTTATGACATAGGTTACATATACTTATGCCTTGATAAAAGTTTGTACATAATTACCTATAAATACTTTTGAAAAATGTCGGGGCATTGTTAGAAGACAATGAGAGACTATGTATGAGCATAGGAATAGAGAAATAAGTGATTGTAAAGGTCAGTAGATACATGAGAAGTGAAGGGAAGTCTCTCTCTCATTTTCAGTTGTAGTCTTCTCCAGAAATGAAAGAAATCTTGCGCCCGATCTTTTCGAGTCTGTTCCTTCTGTGGTAAATCATTTGTGAAATCCTTTTGAGGATATCTAAGTTGATAGTTTATGAGTTTGTGACAAAAATTTTAGAGTCTAATTGTAAACAGGTTAGGAGAATTATCTGTAGGAACATTCATATGTGTTGAGTGTTCACAGTCTCCTAAAACAGGCGCAGTTTTCGAGTCCAAAGAAATGAGTAGTGCTCTGTGCACAGTGTAAAGTTTTACACATGTGATAGCTCAAAATCTAAGTTGAGAGATAAGCTATCTACAGCCAAAAGGATTTGGCAAAACGGATTCGACATTGTGAGAACCAAAGTTAAGAAGTTAGGGGTGTCAAATCGACTTCTTAGAAGTACAGATTTGGACATAGGTAGCTTGTGAAGTTGATTTCTCAAGTTATACTAAACATTTTGGAGAACTTTAACTTGGAGGAGGTACGCAATGTTTAGGCGACACTTCGTACAAATTTTCATAGAAAACGTTAAAGGTTTGATAAGTCAATGAGAAGAAATTGTGCAGCAGATTTTCTGTGTTTCATCTTCTTCACAGAAACTTTCAATTTTTGATAATTTGAAGATTGGACCTCTAAATTGGTAAAGGTTTTGACTTACTCTTGGTATAGAGGTGCTCTAATCACAAGAGTAGGTTGTTCTTTTGGAGATTAACACTCTCCATCAGTGGTATCAGAGCAGGAGACATCAAAATCAAGAAAAGGAGGATCCCGACTGCTGCAGATTCACGAATTTCAACAATTGAAGAGCTAGAAGGTGAAAGTTTGAAGGCAAAGCTTGAGGAGGAGACCATACAACATCAAGAAGGACAAAAGGAGTCTAATTCGAAGTAAAGGTACACATATTGCTCATAAAGGTTGAAGTTTTCAATACACAGGAGGACACAAGATGGGAGATTCTCTTCAGATAGAGAAATTGGATAGGGAAAACTATCCTGCATGGTCAATGAGGATGGAAGCTCATCTTATGAGCAAAGATTTAATAGCCTACATCACAGGTGAAGAGGAGAAGCCAAGTTTCAGAGATCCTAGTGTTCCAACTAGGGAAGAGTTAGCAGATTTGAAGAATTGGATGAAGAAAGATGCTCAAGCTAGGAGCATTATATATATGGCAGTCAATGATTACTTGTTGCCTCATATTCGAGGTCTTGAAAGTGCAACTGATATTTGGAATGCTTTGGAGGAGCATTTCCAGAATACTACAAAGTCAAGGAAGGCATCCTTATGGGCAGAGTTTACAGTAACAAGGATGAAAGACATTGCAGATGCATTAGGAGCTGTTGATGAAGACATTGAGGAGGATAAATTGGTAAGGCAAATTCTTAGAGGCTTAAGAGGTGATGACAAATGGAAGCCATTCATTTTGTCTACAGAGTTATCACTTGATCATTTCACTCTTGATTTAAATCAGTTACTAGGTCATATGCTAACATTTGAGGAGGATGCTTAAGGAGATAGTGACAAGAGTGCAGGTCATGCAATGTACTCAAAGGACAAGAAGAAGAATAGCAAAGGAAAGCAACAAGCAAATGAAGATGAAGGCACAACTAGTCAAGCCAACTTCCTAAGAGGTAGAGGAGGTGGCAAAGGTAGAGGAAGAGGCAGGAATAACAAAGATGGAGGCAAAGCTTGCTGGATTTGTGGTAAGACAAATCACTTAGCTAATGATTGTTGGCATAATACTCAGAATAATAATGGATATAATCAGAACTATAACTCTAGAGGAAGAGGAGGCAGAAATCAAAGAGGTAATTTCAGAGGCAGAGGTGGTAGAAGTTACTTTGGAAGAAATGCAGGTAGAGGATTCCAAAGTCAACAATACAACAATACCTACTACAATTATGCTTCAGATCAAAAGGAGGATTCAACATTAATAATGAATGCTACTTGTGAAAGTCAGAGTGAAGATCAGAGAGTCTTCTACATTGACTCAAGGTGTAGCAACCATTTGAGTGGTAATATATCTTTGATGACTGATTTGGAGAATAAGGTGTTTAATCATGTTGTTCAAACAGGAGACAACACAAAGCATAATGTGAAGTCAATTGGATCAGTGAAGGCTAAGGATGGTAGTACCTTATTAAGTAAGGTCTTGTATGTTCCTATAATTCCTAAGAATTTGATAAGTGTAGGACAAATTGTTGAAAAGGGATATGAAGTAAGGTTCACTAATGATGGAGTATATGTGGAAGATCCTAGTCAAGGGTATAAACAGATTGTTTCAGGGAAGAAAGAAGGAAGACTATTTACATTGAAGATTCAAGGCAATATTGGTCATGCTATGTTCACATATGGAGGACATAAGATCTCTGAGTTAGATCTTTGGCACAAGAGGCTTGGACATTTCAATGAAAGAGGTATTAAAGACATGATTAATAATGGTTCAGTGCTTGGATTGCCTAATGTTGCAGGTCAACATATGACATACAGATGTGAGGCATGTCAATTAGGTAAGGCTCATAAGAATCCTTACTCCAAGCATGGTTTCATGTACTCAGAGAAGCTTGAATTGGTACACACAGATGTGTGGGGGCCATCAAAGGACTTCAGTATAAATGGGTCAAGGTATTATGTGATTTATGTTGATGATGCTACTAGATGGATCACTATTTATGTGATTAAAGATAAGTCAGAAGTGTTTAATACATTTAAACACTATCATGCATATGCAGAAAGAATTACACGACACAAGTTGAAAAGACTAAGGTCAGATGGAGGGGGAGAGTATTTCTCTAATGAGTTCAGTGATTATTTGTGGAATGCAGGTATAAAAAGGGAAGTTACTTGCAGGTACTCTCCTCAACAAAATGGTGTAGCAGAAAGGAGAAATAGAACACTTGTTGAGTTTGCAAGATCCATGATGAAGGAGAAAAATTGCCCTAATTATTTGTGGGCTGAGGCTGTAAATACAGCTACTTATTTGGTTAATAGATTACCATGTAAAGCCTTGCAGGGTATGACACCATATGAGGCTTGGTGGGGTAAGAGACCTACCTTGGATCATTGCAGAGTTTTTGGATGTGTGGCATATGCTTATGTGCCATCACAATTAAGGCACAAGTTGGAGCCTAAAGCTAAAAAATATGTTTTCATTGGTTATGATGACAAGCAAATGGGCTATAGATTGTGGAGTCCATCTACAAAGCAATTCATGGTTTCTAAAGATGTGACATTTGATGAGCAGAGCACTTGGTATGCAGGTACAATTAATATCAATACAGGTAATGAAGAAGAGGTGAGGCAAAGGAAAGGTAAATCAAAGGTTCAAATATTTGATGAACAAGAGAATAATGAAGTGCAGATTGAAGTGGAAGAAATACCAAGATTTGATCCTGAATATGAAGAACCAGAAACCTCAAGAAGTGGAGAGCTTAGGAGGTCTACAAGGAACAGATGGCAACCTACAAGGTATAGCTATGATACTTCATTTTTGGCCACAAAAGATTATGCTTATATGATGAATACAGATGAAGACCCTTCTACATATGAAGAGGCAAGAGGTAAGGAAAAATGGGAGAAAGCTATGCAGGAAGAATATGATGCATTGATGGAAAATCAAACATGGGATTTGGTTCCAAAACCAAATAGTCAGGAAATCATTGGATGCAAATGGGTTTACAAAACCAAGAGGTTTGCAGATGGAAGTGTGTCTAGATACAAAGCTAGACTTGTTGTCAAAGGGTTTGCTCAGACTTATGGTGTTGACTATGATGAGACTTATAGTCCTGTGGCAAAGATGACAACCATCAGGACACTTATAGCTATTGCTGCATGTAAAGGATGGAAGTTATGTCAACTTGATGTGAAAAATGCTTTTCTGAATGGTTATATTTCAGATGATGTGTTCATGGAGCAACCTCAAGGGTTCAAAGATAAAAGGTATCCAGATCATGTGTGCAAGCTCAAGAGAGCTTTGTATGGCTTGAAGCAGGCCCCAAGGGCATGGAACTATAGACTTGTAAAGTTCTTGAAAGAACTTGGATTTCAGGTGTCTAAGGCAGATAGTAGCTTGCTTGTCAAAGCAAGTGATAATGGTTTCATATACATGTGCATATATGTTGATGATATAATCCTTACAGGTACAGATGAAGAAGGAATACAGAGACCCAAGAAGTTGATGGAAAAGGAATTCAAAATAAGTGACTTGGGAGACTTGTCATACTTCTTGGGCATGGAGATTACATATACTCAACATGGAGTATTTGTGACCCAAGAAAGGTATTTGAAGAACTTGTTAATCAAGTTTAAAATGGATGATTGCAGGGTAGCACCTACACCAATGGAGGTGAATCACAAATTGAGTAAGTTTGGTGGTGAAGAGTTCAAGGACATGAGACAATATCAGAGTCTGATTGGTAGTCTTATCTATGCTACTTTAACTAGACCTGATTTATCATATGCAGTAGGGGTTTTGTCTCAATTCATGCATTGTCCTAGGAAAGAACATTGGATTGCAGGTAAAAGAGTGTTGAGGTACATTAAGGGTACACTCAATGAAGGTTTGTATTATGGGTTTACCTCAGATACAAATATCAAAATCTATAGTGATGCAGATTGGGCAGGTAATCCAGATGATAGAAGATCTACTTTTGGATACATGTGTTATGTGGAAGATAAACTTATCTCATGGTGTTCCAAGAAGCAACATACAGTTGCTTTGTCTTCTACAGAAGCAGAATACAAAGGCATGGTTGAAGCTGCAAAGGAAGTGATTTGGCTCAAGACCTTAATGAAGAGTCTTGACATTGTGCATGGGATACCAATTTTATTTGGAGATAACATGAGTTCATTGTATTTAGCTGCTAATCCTGTTTTTCATGCCAGGACCAAACACATTGAGATTCAGTATCACTTTTTAAGAGAGAAAGTGATGGACAAGGAGATTGAAGTCATACATACTTCAACTAAAGATCAAATAGCTGATATGCTTACAAAGAGCTTGGATGGACCAAAGCTACAGAAGTTTAAGGATATGGCAGGTATAAAGAAGAAAGGAGAAACCTCAATTGATGATTGAGGGGGAGTTGTTGGTGCAGATCAATCACCAATTGAAGATTTGAAGAAAAGAAGGTGGATATATTCACAAGAGTGAAGGACATGTACACATATGTACATTAGTTATGACATAGGTTACATATACTTATGCCTTGATAAAAGTTTGTACATAATTACCTATAAATACTTTTGAAAAATGTCGGGGCATTGTTAGAAGACAATGAGAGACTATGTATGAGCATAGGAATAGAGAAATAAGTGATTGTAAAGGTCAGTAGATACATGAGAAGTGAAGCGAAGTCTCTCTCTCATTTTCAGTTGTAGTCTTCTCCAGAAATGAAAGAAATCTTGCGCCCGATCTTTTCGAGTCTGTTCCTTCTGTGGTAAATCATTTGTGAAATCCTTTTGAGGATATCTAAGTTGATAGTTGATGAGTTTGTGACAAAAATTTTAGAGTCTAATTGTAAACAGGTTAGGAGAATTATCTGTAGGAACATTCATATGTGTTGAGTGTTCACAATCTCCTAAAACAGGCGCAGTTTTTGAGTCCAAAGAAATGAGTAGTGCTCAGTGCACAGTGTAAAGTTTTACACATGTGATAGCTCAAAATCTAAGTTGAGAGATAAGCTATCTACAGCCAAAAGGATTTGGCAAAACGGATTCGACATTGTGAGAACCAAAGTTAAGAAGTTAGGGGTGTCAAATCGACTTCTCAGAAGTACAGATTTGGACATAGGTAACTTGTGAAGTTGATTTCTCAAGTTATACTAAACATTTTGGAGAACTTTAACTTGGAGGAGGTACGCAATGTTTAGGCGACACTTCATACAAATTTTCATAGAAAACTTTAAAGCTTTAATAAGTCAATGAGAAGAAATTGTGCAGCAGATTTTCTGTGTTTCATCTTCTTCACAGAAACTTTCAATTTTTGATAATTTGAAGATTGGACCTCTAAATTGGTAAAGGTTTTGACTTACTCTTGGTATAGAGGTTCTCTAATCACAAGAGTAGGTTGTTCTTTTGGAGATTAACACTCTCCATCATTTACACATGTAAAAGTAGAAAGATAGAGCCCAAATCCCACGAATTTGTGGTGGTTGAGTGCATTCAATCAAGAAATCAATCACCTGAAAGTAGATCCAACTAAATCTTCACTTTTCCTAGATTGTAGGAGAGTGCATTAATTCCCTATATCTAAAAATAGGTCTAGAAGTTTTAGGGTTTATATATATAATTAAATATATAAAAAATATGGTTTTAGGATTTTTACACATAAACATATGCACATACAAATACACATATATAAATATATATCAAATTAGGGTTTTTAAATTAAATTAAATATTAAAAAAATAATTTTTTAGGATTAATATTATATATAAATCAAATATAGGTAGTAATTAGGGAGAAATTTAGAATATGTAAATATTGTAGTTAAATGTATGTAGAAATTAGGGAAAAATCAAAATATGTAAAATATATGTAATTTAATATGTAAAAAATAGGTCTTTAGCATTTTTAGGCTTTTTATGTAATAATTAAATATATAAAAAATATCATTTTAGGGTTTTTACATATAGAAACATCCACATATAAACACATATATACAAATATATAAAATATTAGGGCTTTTACACATATATAATTAAATATATAAAATATAGGGTTTTGGGTTATATATATATATATATATATATATATATATATATATATATATATATATATATATATATATATATATATATATATATATATATATATATATATATATATATATATATATATATATATATATATATACATAGATATATATACATACTTACATACATACATACATACATACACACACACACACACACACACACATATATATATATATATATATATATATATATATATATATATATATATATATATATATATATATATATATATATATATATATATATATATATATATATCGGGAAAAAAAGGTTTTTAGGATTAATGTTAATATATATATATAGTCAAGTATATAAAAATTTATGATTTTATGTTTAATAAAAAAATAGGGTTTTAGAATTAAAATTAGAATATGTAATTAAATGTACCATATATTAAACGTCCTAACATCTCCATATCGTATGAGATGGAATCTTTTGATCGGAAGGAGAGAATGGCATGTCATTGCATTGAGTGCAAGTATCAGATTTCTCAAAAATGAGAGATTTGTACTACCCATGCTAGAGAATATTGATCTTTTTATAAAAGTCAACTAGAAAATCTACGCTACTATTTCCATGGTTCCTTTGGTGAGTAGGTTAACCCAAATGACATTGCACCATCTATCTCTCGTGGACAAAAGAGAATGAAGAGGGAGGTAAAAGGACAAGGTACTAGTAGCATAACACATAATGAATAGATGGAAGAAATGCTCAAGGCATTTTATGAGATGGATGAAGATGATGATGGTGGAGACGATGTCATGGGTTCCATGGACACGCCAGAATTTTGACGCTAAGAAGCCGATGAAGAACATGAGAACATGTGATGACTAGCAAGTTTACCACTATAGATCAGGGCAAAAATATCTATACTGCCTACGTCTCTCATGATGCTCAATCTTTAATCCATTTATGGATGGTTAGATATTAGTGTCTTTGAATTGATTAGATAAGTTGATTTAAAAGAAAGTCTTATTGTTGTATCCAAAAAATTTCATTTACTAATATCATTGTAATTGCTTATCTCTTGTAGGCTTTTGAAGGATGACTTTCTACCAATTGGCAATGACATTCCTCCAACACGTGGAGATGCAAAACAACTTTTATAGTGCGTTGGAATGGACTACACAAGGATTCATGCTTGTCCAAATGATTGCATTCTCTTTTGGAATGGTTGTTAGCATCTCCACATATGTCCAAAGTGTTCATCGAATAGGTTTAGATAAGACCGTGTGGGCAAAGCAGTCCCTACAAAGGTTCTTTGCCACTTTCCCATCATCCAACAAATTAAGAGCATGTTTAGATGCAAATCCATACATCAATTAGTGTCTTGGCATGTAAAGAGTAGGTCTACAAATGGTGTAGTGCAAGTGTCTGCTGATTTTGATGCTTTCAAATACATAGATAGTAAGTGGCGAGAGTTTGCTAGAGAGCCTTGGAACATACATCTAGGCCTAGATATGGATGGAGTAAATCCATTTGATTTACAGAGCTCCTCATGGAGCACTGGCCTATACCTTTGGTCAACTATAACATCCCACCATGGTTGGTCACAAAAAAAGGGCCATTTATTATTAAATCTCATTGTGCTAGGTAAGTATAAGGAAAACAAAATGGATGTATACCTTGCACCACTTTATGGAAGAGCTATGCACTCTATGGGATGGGACTACTATGAGCGACCGGTCTCAACCTATAAGAAGATGGGATGTGCAAGTGCAAGGCATACTTATGTGGACGATGCATGACTGACCCAGTTATTGTGAATGTTCAGGTTTATCGATTTGGGGTTACCATGCTTGTCCCCTATGTAGACCATGACTCGAAGCATGGTACTCTAAAGAACTTGGGAAAACTTTCTATGAAGGACATCATAGATATCTCCCTGATGGACATGTTTTAGATGAGGGGAAAATTGGCCGAAAAGCCCAATGCCAAATGAATGCAAGCAAAAGCAAGCTGTTGTGGATGCAGAAACACCAATTGCTAGCATGAAATGACTGTCGATCTTTCACGAACTCCCTTATTGGAGTGAGTTATTGATAAATCATTTGGTAGACCCGATGCATATTTTCAAAAATGTGGGAGAGATGCTCTAGAAGACAATGATCGAAAACAAGGAAAGAAAAGTACAAAGGGAGAACTTGGAAGAGCAAGTCCATATGCAAGATTTGTGAGAAATTACCAAGCCCAATAGAGTTTCGGATAGCTATTGGGTGCATGAGGTGTCTATAGACTAACTTCTCAAGTCTTATGATTGGCACAAGTTTTTATGGTTTGTGCTTCTTGTAGCTCTAAATGTTTGCCTTTCGGAGGATGTGTGAACAAGAATTTCTAAAATCAGTTCCTTGGTGGAGTGGATCTCTTCTAAAGAGATAAGGAGAGATAGCATAGAGAGTGAAAAACACAATGCTATAGAGACTATTTGTATGGTTGAGAAATACTTTCCCACAAGTATTCTCACAATTCAGCTTCATTTATTGGTTCATGTGGTTGATGAAGTTGCAATAGAACATGTCCATAGCCGATGGATATTCTTCTTAGAGCACTTCATGAAGACATTAAAAGGGTTTGTTCATCGGAGAGCACATCTAGAGGGCAGCATGGTAGAGGGGTATTTATGGAGCGATAATGAAGATGTTCATCTCATAGGCAATGAACGTCAAGGTAAAGGGATGCAAAGAAAAATGAATGCAACTTTTAGAGAGAATGCAATGAAGTTTTTCATCGTTAACTTTGAGCCTATGTAGAAGTTTTTGGAGAGGTATGAGCTTGCCAAGGAGAAAAATGCAAAGGAAAGAGATCACTTTCAAAAGAATTGTTCCACTCTCTTTTTGCCTCTTTTGGAAAGTATTTGACCTGTTTTACCCTTTCTAATGAGAAGATGGCTAGATAGTCATTTCACAAGCTGTAGCAATAGATGAGGATATCTCTGAAGAAGACGAGGAACTTGCACAGGGGTGATTGGGAGTATTCTAAATATGATGCACTATGGTCTCATGGATGACACTTTCGAATGGCACAAATCAAGGAAAATAGGTCTACTTTTAATAGTGGGGTGATAGGGAACTCTTTCCAAAAATCTAGAGCTATTGCAAGAGATGAGAATTCCCAAGAAGGCCAACTCGAGTATTTGGGAGTGATCCAAGATATCTTGAAGCTATCTTTCAAGAGGTTTGACTACTTTCTATCTGATGTGAAATGGTTCAAAGTAGTCACCTCTAGAAGAAATGCAATAGTGAGGCAGAATAAGAGTGGTTTGCTTTCAAATGGACTCCACAAAGCTATGGCACTTGAGGAAAACAACACTTGGGATTTGGTTCCCAAGACTTCATCTATGAAGGTAATAGGCTCAAGATGCGTCTATAAACTCAAGAAGAATTGTGATGGTTCCATAAACAGGTATAAGGCAAGGCTCGTAGCAAAAGGCTTTGCACAAACTCAGGGAATTGATTATGAAGAAACCTTCTCTCCTGTGGCAAAGATGCCTACTATTAGGGATTTGCTTAGTATTGCCTCTTCCAAGAATTGGAAGATGCTCCAACTAGATGTAAAGAATGCATGATTGAATGGTTGGATAACAAAAGAGGTATATATGGCACAACCACCTAGTTTTGAGAGTCAAATTTATCTTAATTATGTGTGTAAACTTAACAAAGCATTATATGGTCTCAAGCAAGCCCCAAGAGCTTGGAATTTCAGACTTGTTTCATTCTTGCAAGACAAAGGTTTTCAACCAAGCAAGGGAGATCCTTCAATCTTTATTAAAAAGAGTAATTCTGAGGTCATCTACATATGTGTATATGTAGATGATATTATATTGATAGGAAATGATGCAGATGGTATGAAGAAGATCAAAGATCAGGTAAGAGAAGAATTCAAGATAAGTGATTTAGGATCACTCACCTACTTCCTAGGTTTGGAAGTTGTTTACAAAGATCATGGTTTATTTCTCACTCAAAGGAAGTATATCAAGGATATGTTAGCAAAATTCAAGATGGACGATTGTAAAATTGTAGGTACTCTAATGGAGGTCAACCATAAATTGAGCTCACATGAAGGTGAACTCATAGAGGACATCACATCATATCAAAGCCTTGTGATTAGTCTCAACTATGCCACATTGACAAGGGTAGATATATGCTATAGTGTGAGTGTGCTAAGTCAATTCATGCACACACCAAGGAAACCACACATGGATGCTTCTAAGAGGATAATCAAATATCTCAAAGGAACCATAAATGAAGGACTTTATTATCCTTATGTATCTGATTTAGGGTTGAAGCTATTTTCTGATGTAGATTGGGCTGGCTCCAAAGAAGATAGAAGGAGCACTTCAGGTTATCTTAACTTTGTAGGTTGAAAGCTTATTTCATTGTCATCCAAGAAGCAACCCACAGTTGCTCTCTCTTCTACTCAAGCTGAATACAGAGGTCTTGCCATAGCTACACAAGAAGCTATATGGATGAAGACATTATTCAAAGATCTTGGATTGGAGTTTGAAACTCCAACTATTTTTGGTGACAACATGAGTTCTATTCATTTAGCTGCTAACCCTATTTCTCATGCAAGGACTAAACACATTGAAGTTTATTATCACTATGAAAGAGAAAAGGTTCTAAGCAAAGAGATTGAGATATCATATGTGTCCACTCATCAACAATGTGCAGATATTTTGACCAAAGTATTGGATGGTACAAAACTTTGCTAATTCAAGGCTATGATTGGATTGCAGGTTATTCTTGAATATTGAAGTCCTCAAGCATACTTGGCTTGAGGGGGAGATGTTGGAACAAATTCATTACAAGCCTAAGTATTGGCTTGAGTTTCTAAGAGAAGACAATGTATGGAAATATAAGCGTTCACTTGTGAACTCACCCTTGTAATTGTTTGATCATTTACTTGATGTAAAAGTAAGAGGAATCAAAGTAGTTGAGTTCACTTGATAAGAATAGAGAGAGAAGCCATGAATTTGTGATTTGGAGGTTGGAGAATCAATCAATCTCTAAAAATTAGGAAACTACTTTTAGGTGAGTAGATTCAAATTCAAATCTTGGCTCCAAAACTCTCTATATATACATGGCAGCTTAGTTGCACTTTAAGAGGCGTCCATAAGCTGAGCTATATGCTATATCAAGTGTGGATACAAGGAACACACATGTATATATAAGTTCATTGTATTCTAAAATCAATATACATTCATATTTATGATCATACAAGTTCATATCTTCATAGTTGTGTGAGTCTACTCTTCACTATTATGCTTCTTTGATTTTTAAGTCAGATTGTAGAGATCATTTCTCTCACTCTCGTGCATTTTTTTCAATGACTTAACTTGCTTAACTTTTCTTTTAGAGTCTAATATATTCATAGAAAATTTTGTTGCTATTGGAGTTCTCAGTCTTGAGTTATGTTCAGTTGAAGTCAACCCTATCTGCTCATATTCACTTCTCTAGAAATTTTCAATTTCTTTTAGTAAACTTTTTAGAGCTGGTTCTCCATGTGTACTTGATCCAATTGCATGATTCAAAGCTTTTTGAATTAAAAATAATATCTATTATCAGCATACAGAGTTGCATAATCATTGGATATTGGAAACTTGAGTTATGATCATTTTTCTGCTCACTGGTCTAAGTACTATTGCAACCCGTGAAAATCAGGATGATGTCATAACTTGTTAAACTTCATTCTCATTGTATAATTCACTATTTCTGATGTGATTACTCTTGAAAGTTAGCTCTCTAAGTTAAGTAGAGTTCCCCAAAAGGATTTAAGCGAATTGTTGCTGTGCTGAGAGAATTATTCAAAACACTCAACAGGTGTATGAATCAAAATAGCAAGTTTTTCACCTCTGAATTAATTCAAGCTCATTTGTTTTCATCTATCTTTTTGAGATTGATCTTCCAAGGTACATAGGGTTAGACACATCCATTGGCAAGCTAAAAGGGTCCATTACACAGGATTTTGCAGCACCACTTCATCTTCAAGCACATATCTATCGATCTCTTCACAGAGGTTACTGCAACACACATATAAGATGAAATTTAGAAAGAAAGAGAGATATCACTACTCATGGGAATAGCACAAGAGATTTTGTTATAATGGAAAGTAGACTCAAGATGAATAGAAGATGAACGCAACTCATTTCTACTAAAAGTCATCTCTCTAATACAATGGAACTCAAACACTAAACAATATATAGATGGTTCTATCAACTCATGCACTGCCCATATGGAGCTTAGATGGTGATCTAGATAGAAGCTAGGTGAAGGGCTATAGGCCAACACAATGGGTAATAAGATGGATACCCTAATGGTTTCAAACACCACAAAAAGATGATCCTACATGGGAAGGGGACCATCCTTATAAGGTCCTCCAAGCCTAAGTTGGCCTACCCATGTTCTAGGGCCGTGGTAGCTTGATCCATGCCCAAAATAATCTCCACCATTGATTTATGAGGTGAATCCAAAGGTAGAAAGGTAGGATCAACAACCATTTGTTAGCAGCCCTTGATCTTGCTTAATCCACACTTAGGATCAAGTCTAGATCCAATGGCCCATATTGGATAGACCCTTAACCAAGTTAAGAAAGCTACTTTTGTTTCTAGCCCTTGATTTAGGTTGATCCTCACATCGGATCAATCCCAAATCCAATGGCTTAGAAGTCATCTTCCTAACTATCCATCTACGTTCTACACTAAACCTCATCTGACCTCAAAGTCAGGAACCTACCAATGTCCAACACTCTCACATGGCTTCTCCTCATAATGGGGGCCTTACAAAATAGAGTGTTATGGAACAATGGTGGTGCTACATAATGGTGAGGCATTGAGCATATCTAATACCACCCCTCAATGTCCACCCAATGGTGAACTACCTTCTTGGCCTGATGCAGAGTCTTCCATGAGGGTGGAGCATTGACCATGTCTAACACTCCCCCTCAATGTCCACCCAAATGATGAACTATTTCCTTTACCCAATGCCAAGTCTTCAAAGATGTATCTGAAGTAGATCCTTTGTAAGAACTTTGGTGAGGATACTAAGTGCATTTTTCTTGATGGGATAGCATGATATTTCCACCATCCCTCTCAATTGTACTTGCTTGCCAACTCTTGAATATCCTACATGAGGTCTATTCCCAAGCCTTCTAAAAAATCTCACTATAAACTTGATATCTTGTATGATACTCCATAAATAGATAAGATTATCAAAGACCTTCCTGTAGCTCCCAATGTCTATCTGCTGGTACAATGATCTTAGGGCTTATCTCATCACATAGAATGCCTTCTTCAATTTGCATAATGTGCTCTTTGAATGTGGAGCCTCAAACCTTGGTGTTTGAAACACATGTACTTCCTCTTTGAGGTCAACATTCAAAAGTTCTAATTTGACATCTAACATAGAAACTTGCCACTTCACCTAAGCTGCTAGCATCACTATGATGCAAATATTTGTCATTAGAGAAAAAGAGTATTGAAAACTAAAACCCTTCATGAGTGAAAGTCCTTGTGATATCAATGTGTCTTGTATCATGTGCTTGACCTGCCAAGCCCACTTGGTGCTAGTGACCACTCACGCTTTATTCTTCATTAAGCTATGAAAATTGGCTTGCGTAACCTCCTTCCATGCCAAATCAACAAATGCTTCATCTTCAATTATTGGCTTCATTACTTGCTTCATAATCACAACCATCATGGGTAAACTGACTATGCGAGTAGAAGCCCACTTCGGCTCCTCTATTCTTTGTGATCTGCTTGGTCCTTGTGCCTTCTCTTCAACTATTTTTGGCATAGGATTACTTTGACCATAGGGGTTCTTTCTTCAACAATTGCAATGACAACCAATCTGTTTGGGTGATTTTAGGTTGGTAGACTCTCTTCTCACCATCTAATGATGATGCTTCCTCCTGGTCATAGGTAGGTATGACTCTTGGGGTATGTACATAGTGAATTACTCCCTCGCTTGATGATAAAATGGAAGTTGTTTTCTTCTCCTCCACTACATGTGGTTGCTCCATAGACACCACATCACAACTCCCTTTGATCTTCTTTGCCTCATGGTCATACAATATGAAATCCCTTTGCTTTTCACAATGACCTAAGAAGATGCATCTTTTGCGTTTTGGTTCAAACTTGTTCTTTTTTTGACCTAGAACAAGAGCATACTACATACTCTCAAAAGTTCTAAGGTGTAAGGTGGATGGATTCTTAGCAATGTAGACTTCATGATGAATCTTGCTGTTTTGATAAGGAAAGATCATGCCTTCCCTCATACACATTGCTATCTTAACAATGGTGTGACTATTGCATTCCATAATGCTATCATGCTGTGATGTGTGAGGTGTCACTGATAGACACTATATCCCTTTGCACTTGCAAGAGCCTTCCAACTCCTCTGAGTTGAGCTCACCACCACCTCCTATTTCGAGCTTCTTCACACTTTTCCCTGTTTCATTTTCAACAAGTTGTGATTGTTCTTTAATCTTACCAAAAGCTTGAGGCTTATCACAAAGAAAGTACATCCACATCTTCCTCCTATAGTTGTCGACAATCACAATGTGGGAAGATCCTCCCAAGGCTTGTATAGACATCTTACCACACAAGTTAGCATATACCAACACTAGAGGAGCCTTTGACCTACTCTTGCTTTCTTGTGGGAATGTCTCTCTGTGTGGCTTGCCCATCATACAAGCTCTATAAGGTTCCTTCATTCCATTCACTGTAGGTAAGTGATGAAGAACAATACCTTTTTGTTGCATCTCCTTCCATATTGTCCCTCTCACCATGATGGGCTCTTGCTGAGGCTGCATAGAACTACATTGACCTATATCATTGGTAATTTGACGAGATGCACCAGTGTCGAGCACCCGTGAATCCACAATTGATTCTTCTTGTGTTGAGGAGCATACCACCTTTGCCTTGGCTCCATGTATTGTCTTCTCCTTCACTTCATCTATCCTCTTGACATGACAATCTGCAATTACATGTCCTTCCTTTTGCAATGGAAGCATTGTCCTTGAATCTTCTTCTTACTACTCCTCCTCTTTGCATTCTTACATTTGGTTGAGGAACCACCTTTACTTGATGCATTGTTGGAAAATGTAGCATCTCCATTGCTACTTGCTTGGGCTTTGAGATCCAAATCCTCTTCCCTTGGTGGTGAATAGAACTCCTCAAGTATCAACATTTGAGGTCTCACCTGAGTGTTGAGTGTAGTTACCCTTCCATCATAATTTGGTGGACTATTTTGGAGAAACTTTTGAGCTAGCCCCTTGCTAGTCTTCTCTATCCCTTCACAAGCCATTCCATCACATGGCTTCTTGATCTGAGTAATGGATGCCTTCATCTTCTCGCCTTCTACAAACATCACTCCTTCGAATTGATTTTCTAAATTTTGAATGGATGTTTGGTTTTTTACTTCATACTAACTCCTCAATATACTCCATGCCTCACTTGCCTTGGATGTATGTTGAATAAGAGGTAGAATAGACTCCACACAATTGTTCACTATATAATATAGTGCATTTGCATTCCATATCTTCCAAGCTTGGAGAAGCTTTGCATCTAGGAGAATCACCATACTCGGATCCAATGGGTCAAAGGTAGGTTGTGGCTCTTGCTCACTTCTCATCACCATCTCCAAAAGGTAATAAGAATGAAGGATGACTATAATCTTGAACTTCCAAAGAAAATAATTCCTACCATCTAACTTGCCTTCACTGAAGGTTGGTGGATGAAACCATAGTGTTTGCATCTCCAAATCCATTGCACCAACTTCACTTCCACTTCGACTTCTAGATGCTAACACCTCCGTAGTGTTGAAACCTTTGTGTCCCATGAGCTTGAAGCCTTGAAGCCTTTGCCTCCCAAGAACTCTAGCGTAGAAGCCTTTAGCTCTTGATAACTCTAGCTTTGAAGCCTTTACCTCCCAGAAGATCTAGCGTTGAAGCCTTTGCCTTTCAAGAACTCCAATGTTGAAGCCTTCACCTATCACAAAATTTGGAGTTGAAGCATTTACCTCTCACAAGCTTGATTGCTGAAGAATTCCTTCCACAAATTCTAGAGTTGATTCCTTGGCCTCCACGATCTCTGCAATCTTCTATACGTTCTTATAATCTGATACCATGTAATAGAAAGGAAATAAAAATGAGTAAATAATGATTGAGTGGTGGGCTACTAGTATAACTCTAATGCCATGTAGAGGTTACCACAACACATATGTAAGATCAAGGTTAGATAGAAAGATAGATATCACTACTCATGGGAATAACAAAAGAGTTTTGGTTATAATGGAAAGTGGACTCAAGATGAATAGAAGATGAACTCAACTCAATTCAACTAAAACTCAAAACTCTAATACCATGGAACTCATACACTAAACATTATATAGATATTTCTATCCACCCATGCACTCCTTATATGGAGCTTAGATGGTGATCTAAATAGAAGGCAGGTGAAGGGCTATAGGCCAACACAATGGGTATTAAGATGGATACCCTAATGGTTCCAAACACCACAAAAGGATGATCTTACATGGGAAGTCGACCATCTTTATAAGGGCCTCCAAGCCTAAGTCAGCCTACCCATGTTCTAGGGTCATGGTAGCTTGATCCATGCACAAAATAATCTCCACCAGTGATCTATGAGGTGAATCCAATGGTAGAAAGGTAGGATCAACAACCATTTGTTTGCAACCCTTGATCTTGCTTAATCCACACTTAGGTTCAAGTCTAGATCCAATGGCTCAAATTAAATAGACCCTTCCCCAAGTTAAGAAAGCTACTTTTGTTTCTAGCCCTTGATTTAGGTTGATCCTCACATCGGATCAATCACCAATCCAATGGCTTAGAAGTAACCTTCCTAACTATCCATCTACAGTCTACACTAGACCTCATCGGACCTCAAATTTAGGAACCTACCAATGTCCAACACTCTCACATGGCTTCTCCTCATAATGGGGGCCTTATGAAATAGAGTGTTATGGAACAATGGTGGTGCTACATAAGGGTGAGGCATTGAGCATATCTAACAGTGACATGTATACTTCTTCACCTATTCAACCATTCAAGAATGCATTTTTCACCTCAAGTTGGAGGAGTCTCCAATTCCTTGCAGCAGGTACACTTATCAATGTTCTGATTGTAGTCATCTTTGCAACTGGTGGGAATGTTTCCTTATATTCCATACGATGATTTTGTGAGCATCCTTTGGCAACTAATCTTGCCTTGTACCTACAAATTGATCCATCTGAATTCCTTTTAACTTTATATACCCATTTGCAACCAATTACCTTTTGATTTGGTGACATTGGAACTGAATCCCAAGTGTCCATCACCTTCAGTGCATCAATATCTTCTTTCATGGCCTTTTCCCAATTTGGGTTTCCCTTTTAATCTTCATAGGTTGATGGTTCTTCTAAAATTGAATCTTTTGCCAAGTAGATTGAATGCTTTGTAACAAATGTGGAATCATATCCATGCCTTTGTGGTTGTTTCTTCTCTATTGTTGATCTTCTAGGTGCTTGTTTGGAGCATTCTCCAACCTCTTGCATCTTTGCTTTGCCTCTTGACTTCCATAGTTTCTAGTCGTTTTCTTTTTCATCTTGGTCATCGTGTATATCACTTCTTGGATCCTAGACCTATGTATCATGCTTGCTTCCTAATGGATGAGAATCAGAATGAAGATAATTTGGTAGAGTTACCTTTTGTTTGTCTTCATCATACCAAGACCTGTGTTCTTCAAACACAACATTTCTACTTGCAGTAAATTGCTTTGTTGAAGGATTGTAGAACTTGTAACCCATCTAAGTTGAGTCATAGTCAATAAACTTTACCTTTGTTTAGCTTTCATCTAGCTTACCTCTTACTTGTGATGGTACATTGTTGTATAATTACATGGGTCTGAGGGGTAGAACCCTTGGGTTTCTAGGTGTGAAACCCTTGGGGTTTATGGTTTATTTACCCCTTTTTAGATGGATCTTGAACCTTAGGGCTAATTCTCTAAGGTTGAGTACCTAAGGATTGATTGGAAGCTTCTTCAAGCCACTTGGTTTGTACGTGAGAGCTTGGAGAGTCTTCTTTTAGAAGCCATGTGATTTCGTGTGATTTCCTAAGCTTGCAAACCATGTGAACACCTCAAGGACCCATGTGATGGAAGGTACCTATGTCCCCTTGAGAGGGACTTACCCGCTTGGACTTGGAGCTATATATTGGAGGGGTTGGTTGGCTCGAAACGCATCCCTCAGTCCTATTGTGAGCTTGTCTAGTTCATATTCTTAGTTTGAGTCTTCTTTTAGAAGCCATGTGATTTCGTGTGATTTCCTAAGCTTGCAAACCATGTGAACACCTCAAGGACCCATGTGATGGAAGGTACCTATGTCCCCTTGAGAGGGACTTACCCGCTTGGACTTGGAGCTATATATTGGAGGGGTTGGTTGGCTTGAAACGCATCCCTCAGTCCTATTGTGAGCAACAGTGGCATTAGAGCTAGGCTTGCTCCTTTTCTATGTTTTTTTTTTTAATTCCACATGTGAGGACATCAGCTGGTTTGGACGTTGAAGTTATGGATTCACTTTTTGGGAGGGTTGCAAAAGAAACCTCAGATGAACCCCCTATGACCACGTTGCCTGCATTCAATGCTCTCAAGAACATAGTCTTCGTGAACCAACTGGACTCCATCTGAGTAGCAAATAGAATCTATACTTTGCCCTCGGCCATCCATCAAATCAGTGTACTCTATTTGTGGGCGCATTATGTTCGTGAGTCGCTTGGTGAAGGTTTATGGTTTTTGACCCTCATTATATAGAGTGGCATATTTTTCAAAATTGGAGATGTGGGATAAATCGCTTCACACTCAGGAACTCGCGTCGTTCAAATCATTTTTCTCTCTCATCTCTATACACAACAGCGCCCCATGGCTGCTATCATCCTCATTATTTTCAACAAAAAGCAAGAATGGAGTGTTAATGAAGCGAGTTTGAAGATTGACACTTTACTAACTTGAAATTCAAGGATGAGTCCATTCTTCTCCCTGTTTTTTTTTAATGGGTATTTGTCTTGCATATCATTTGAAGATATGCACTAAGAGAGATCGACGAATGTCTACTTTCTTTTATATTCTTGTATGCATGAAATTCAATTTAGTGGGTAAAATTATTTGAGCATTTTAGAGGTTTGGAGGAAGTCATATAATAACAAAGGCATTCCTTCAAAAAATTAATGCAAGAGAGTTATCAATTAAATAAGCTTGGATGAAACAAATGGAGCAATGAAAGAAGGAACTTGGGGGTGTAGCTCATTCGGTAGAATTCTTGCATGGCATGCAAGAGAGGCAGGCCCCAAGCCTTGTAATTCTTTGTATATTATTTTAGATTGAGATTCATAATTCCTTTCATTCCTTCTAAATTGTGTTTGTCTATAACATAAGTGAATGTAATTAGCATTGTGTTTTATTTGGTACTGAACAATAGTGGATGAGGTTTGGGTTGGGGCTGTTCGTCAATCAAACAATAGGTGCAAGGATGGTCTCATGCTTGTTCAATAAAGGTGTAAACATTTTGCATACACTAGTATGCATATGGAACATGTAGCATGGATTTTTGAGTTGAGATAGAGATTAAATTCCTGAAGTTAAGCTTAAGTAGGATTCGATTTTATCAGTTTCTAAGAAGAATGGTGATGAGGTAAATTGGCCACTATAAGCCATTTAATTCCTTTATGTTTGGCTTATTAATTAAAAGCCAAATAATCCTAACTTCTTGAAAATACCTTAAGCTTAAAATCCCTCTTATGGAATTTTAAATTCCATAAAATCCCATGGCATGCCTGATTAGCAAGGCCATAGAATTAAGATAGTAGTACAATATTTTCTCTTTTAAAACCACAATATAATATTGGTAACTTAGAGCATCTACTCTCAAGCTCTAAGAAAGAGAAAACATGGTATAACAGAATCTTAGTTTTGGAAGATGAAAGTATTAGTGCATTTGTTCAACAAAGTCCATTGTTTCAAAGAACTAAAGAACTATTGAAGGGCTTTCCATTATTCTTCCAAACAAATGCAAAAAATGAAGAGAAGGTAAGACTAAAGGGTTTTAATAAACCCTAATGACCATGTCCTGAGTAAAGGACTATTCAAGATGGTAAAATAGCATTACCATCTACTTCAAAAAACCGATGTAATTGGAAAATCAATTATTCTTCTCAGATTACTCATTATGTCAAGAAAGATGTTATCTAGTTGAGATATAAAATAGCTCTATCATCAAGTGACATAAAAGTGATATTAGAGTATATCTAAATCAATGAATAATTAAAAAGTCAATATTTTGAGACTAGTCTTATCAAGTTGCAATTAAGACTTGCTAAGTTATAAATTCATTGTAATATGAGCAACAATTATGCTTTGCAATGGAAATAACACTTACAAGTCCAAAACATAATAAAGCTTACTTGATTAGACTAAAAGAATGTTTGATCCCAAAATTCAAGCTAAAGTTACCTTTTACTAAAGTGGAAGTGTAAGCCAGATGGTATGGGACATCTAGGTTTACATTAATACTTAAGTAGATTCAATGGTATGGGACATCGAATTTATGGGTTATCCAAACTTGAAACTTTGGGATATTTGTTCAACAAGCTTGGAGGAAAGTTAAAGGCTCTAAATAGTTCCTTTAACTAGCGGGAACAATAAAAGATTGAAAATAAACTCTTTCAAATTCTATTGAAAGAGCACAATTTTCAAAATACCCTCAGGCAGTTTTCGAGGACAAAAACGCTTAAGGAGGGGAGAAAGTCCCCATTAACTTGTATCTTATGTCTTAAAAAGACCAAATAGTTATTGTAAGGTAAAGGATATGCAAGAAA
The DNA here is from genome assembly GCA_020310875.1 of Ceratopteris richardii. Taxonomy (NCBI): domain Eukaryota; kingdom Viridiplantae; phylum Streptophyta; class Polypodiopsida; order Polypodiales; family Pteridaceae; genus Ceratopteris; species Ceratopteris richardii. The sequence goes on along the minus strand of MU261059.1, from coordinate 45,346 downwards.
TAGATAAATTTTAAGTACTTACTTGTATGCTAGTGCTTCATACTTCTTTCATTACATCTTCCAAACTAGATGAAATTCTCAAGGTTTGAGAATTCTCAAAGTACCTCAATACAAGAGAACACTTTCATACACCATAAGGATTTTACGAGTCCTAAGTGGGTTAGGAAAAGAAGTTGGATGTGATATAAAGCATAATCCTTCAAGGATCTTGATGCTTCATGGGGATAACATAAAATACGTTATGGATTCCAGTAATATAGAACTAAGGAATATGGCTTCTTGTATGAAGCATAATAACTAGATCCCCAACTAAAAACCCATGGTTAAAGCATTGAACATGAAGGGATCTATTGGAGAAAGACCTAGTCTTATCTCTTATTTTGGCAAAAGAAGAGAAGAGCCAAAAGACCCAAGTAGGGTAAAGATCAAGTCAAACTTAAAGTTTGATAAGATAAGTCACACCACATTAAATGGTTAACCAACTATTTTGAGTATGATTAGTAGTGGTGTATCTAAGCACCTTAGTACTTGCTCTCATAAATTTGGTACCATAGTATGACGAGCATTTAAAAGGACAGAAAAGGTGAGAAGGTATAGTGACATAGTTATGTGGATTGGATGAAGAACCTACTAGTATGGGACAGTGGGGAGTGATTCCCATTGAGTACTTTTTCTTGATGGCCAGAACAAAAAGGGACTCATGATCCAATGGAATACATCAGCAAGATAATGTCTACGAATAGACATCTTCGTCAATTATTCTCTCAAAGGGGTGAAGAATTATTCTAACAAGATATGAAAGGATCTGATCTAACTCTCATTGAGAGCTAGAAATAAATAAAGGATCAACTTTTTTGAGTTTGAAGGTAAACTCCAAAGGATGAAACTCTAAAAGCTTCATCCCAAAGTATGACTTGAAATTCAAGGAACATAAAAATGATCTTAGACAAAGCTTGAAATAAAACTAAGAAAGATCATCTTTTTGATACTTGATAGTTCAAGTTAACTGAAGAATGAGAAAGATTTAAATTATGATGTCAACATAGGACATTTTTGATAGATCTAGAATACAAGGCACAGAACTCTGGAAGGATAAGGAAGACATTTAAGGTTTGAGATCCGATGAAAGATCCATAAGGATTAAGCATGAAGAAATGATTGGAATAATCTATTTCTGCTTGTGACCTTAAAGATAATATGATCTTTTACACTATGGGTTCCCATCTTGGGATGTAGTTATAAAGATCTTAAACTTTTTGGAAGAAAAAGTAAAATAGGTTTCAATCAATTGGAGCCTACAATAGTTAGATTAATCCATATTGATTCTAGTCCCCTAAAGTGGATTCTCAAAACTACGTAAGGTTTTGAAAGAACAGTGAATCCACTTTTGGTAAGCTATTCTCCCTGAAGATAATAATATATTAGATAGATAATCCACCAATACCATCCTATTGGTTGGACAAGGAATTCTAAAAATAGATTCCCCTCTATGTTTAGAGGTGAATTTTAAATAGGAAAATCCACCCATTTTACTAAGCCTAAAGGTACAAAGTATGAGTACATCTATGAGGAAGTGATTTGGGTAGGGATTATGTAAGATTCATCTTCCTTTTTGAACAAGTTGGATTCTAACTTGAGAGATGAATGTGATAAAGAAACCTTTAGAAGCATTCATCTATTTTGCTAGGTTCATGCACTAGAGGTGCAAAGAGATGGATCAAGGTGGCAATTTAGCTGAAGTCACTTTGACTCCACCTAGTCCACATGATTGAGCTTTGGAGACCTAGATGACACGTGGCTTAAACAAAGAAAATAGGCAAGGATGTTCTCGTCCACCCTATTTATTCTTTCCATACTTTGCATTCGACTCAATTATTTTTTGTATGCAAACTAGATGGAACTTTGAATGATTTGGGGAGGGAATCAAACCTCACATGGATTCTCCTCTTTTAAGATTCAGTCGGGGTAGAATTCCCCTTTTGAATTAAGAGGCAAACTCAGAGAGATGAAAGCCATGATGCTTAAGATTGATCATGGAGCACGGGGGAATACCCCAAGGTATATATCTCCACTCATTTCTAAGGACGGAAATGCTTTCAAGGGGGGGGAGAATGTTGTATATTTACATGGGTCTAAGGGGTCGAACCCTTGGGTTTCTAGGTGTGAGACCCTTGGGATTTATGGTTTATTTACCCCTTTTTAGATGGGTCTTGAACCTTAGGGATAATTCTCTAAGGTTGAGTACCTTAGGCTTGATTGGAAGCTTCTCCTAGCCACTTGGTTTGTACGTGAGAGCTTGAGAGTCTTCTTTTAGAAGCCATGTGATTTCATGTGATTTCCTAAGCTTGGAAACCATGTGAACACCTTAGGGACCCATGTGATGGAAGGTACACATGTCCCCTTCAGAGGGACTTACCCCCTTGGACTTGGAGCTATATATTGGAGGGGTTGGTTGGGTGTAAACACATCTCTCACTCCTAGTGTGAGCTTGGCTAGTTACTATTCTTAGTTTGTGTGAGAGCTATGCAACTCTCACATAACATACATGAACATAGGTTAAACACTCAAACACCTTGCAATGTCCAAGACTAGATTTTTTTCCATGCCATGCTTCATAAGGAGTCATACCATGAAGTGATTTGGATGGTAGTCTATTGACAAGGTACACAGTAGTTGAAATAGCCTCTACCCAAAGATAATGTGGCAATTTCTTCTCTTCAAGAATTGTTCTGGATGATCCAACCAATGTCTTTTTTTTCCTCTCTGTAATTCCATTTAGTTGAGGAGAGTACCTAGTAGTCACTTCCCTTTTGATACCTTTATCCTGCAAGGTCTCATATAACTCTTTGGACAAGTATTCTCCCCGTCCATCATGTCTGAGATTTTTGAGTGATCTACCTGTAAGATTCTCCACATGTGCTAGATACTTTTTGAAGCAATCAAACATTTCACTCTTACTCTTGATAAAGTATAGAATAGTTTATCTATTATGGTAATCAATAAATGAGACATAATACCTTGATCGTGCCAATGAAGGTCCTTGACTTGGTCCTCATACATCAGTATTGACTAAGTCCAATAAGTTGTTGTGGATGTAGCCTTTGTGGTTGAACGGTTGTCTTTGTGCCCTCCCAATCTGACATGCATCACACCTATTGATCATGTGTTGCTTTGATATGTTCGACATTCCTAGAACACTTTGATCCCTACATATATCCTTCAAGGTTCTTTCATTCAAATGAGCAACTTTCTTATGTCACACTTCAAGTTCAACTTAAGGTATGAGACCCAAAATTGAATAGAGTTATGTTCCTCTTTTCCCCTACCTCAAAGGTAAAGAGCCTACCATGCTCCTCTGGCTATCTTCTTGAAGCCTTGACACGGATCTTCCACAAAAGCTCGATGCTAGGTGAACCTAACTTGCAAGCCTTTTTCGACTATTTGTCCTACACTTATTAGGTTTTTAACGATATTGGACATAAAGAACCTTACTCAGAATGTTTGTCTTGCCATTGAAAGCTTTGACATTACCAATCTTCTTCACATTGTGCTTTGTGTCATCCCCTGTTTGAACTTCATGTCTATGCTTTGGACTTTCCAAATCAGATAGAAGAGCAATGTTGCCAGTAACATGATTTGAACATCCTGAATCTATGTAGAACAAATGATCATCTTCCTTAACTTCTATGTGGCTTAGATTCAACAAGCAATGAGTCTTCATGTGGTTGATCTTGCGAATAATTGTTCAAGGACCTTCTATTATATCCTCTATTGCTATTGTTGAAGTTGTGTCAACCTCTTCCTCTATTGTTGCCATATCCACCTCGTCCACTTCCTTTCTGGATCTTCCCATTGAACCAACAATTCTCAGAGGTGTGGTTGGTCTTATCGTAGATGGGACAAGGTTGAACATTCTGATCTTTGGCTTTTTCATGTTTTGGTCCTTTCTTCTTCCCTTTCCACTTGCTCTTGCTTGCGAAGTTGGCTTGAGAAGTCTCTTCTTCATCTTCTTCCTTCTTCTTGACTTTCAGCTTCCTATCCTTCTTATCTGTGTATAGAGCACTAGTTGAAGTACCATGATAGGGGTTACCTTCCTTTATGCTATTGTTGGCCTCTTGATTGAAGCGTTTTCCAAGAAAGATGTTGAATTTTGGAGTTTGCACATCCATGATGAGATCATAAGCCATCATGAAAGATTGCCATTGCTTATCACTTCGAATCCCATTGAGAATTTGGCTCATGATAGCCTCTTCTTCAATTAGCTCTTCAATGGGTGCTAACTAATCCAAAACCTCAACCTTAGTAACAAACTCTATGATGGTTTGTTTAGATGTCTTCTTCATCTGGTTGAAATCCTTCCAAAGATGATTCTTTTTTGCATTAGTACTAGCAGAAAAGAAAGTCTCAAGGACATCCCGAGTCTCTTGAGATGTCTTGCATCCTCTAATACGTGGTAAGAGAAAGTCAAAGATAGATTTTAGTATGTAGGACCTTGCTTGAGAATCCCTTGTGCACCAAACTATGAGCTTTATCTATCTCCTCTTGTGTAGGTCCTCCTTTGGATCTTGGAATAGGCATAGCTTCATCACCTTCTACAGTTCTATAAAGATTTCTACCTCGCAAATAGACCTCCATTTTGATTTTCCAAGTGATGTACTTGTGTCGATCAAGCTTCTCGATCATTGAGGGACAGTCTTCACCCATCTTGATCTAGCTCTGATACCACTAAAAGAACTGGGAGAAGCTTGTAGGAAGTAGAAAGGTGAGTTTCAAAGAGACGAAGTTTGGTCCAGTCAGCTGGCACAAGACCAGTTTTTGAGCTTATGGAGACTCAAATAGAGCTTACACGCATGTGATAAGTGCAATAAAATGCGCTATGTACTTTGGATCATGAAGGAGAAAGAGAATCCATAGAAAACACATAGGTTCTTGCATCGACTAGCTCAAAAAACTTACTATCTATGGAAGAAACAATGAACTTCAAACACTCATAGCAACCAGCATGATTACAATTAGAAAATATCCTTTAATGGGAGTGATACACATATGATTGAGTGTATATAATGCACAAAAGTATAAGGAATAATAAAAATATTCTATAGGAATGAATAAAACACTCAACTATGGCACTTCCTATATTTTAGGAATACGTAGAGATTGACCCTGAGATAGAAAAAATGTGATGTCTCCCAATATAATGAAAGAAAAGCTATGAAACTTTAGTAGCATAAACTAGACATTAATAGCTTTCTAGTGAGCCATGTGGCATCCAATTTGGAGCTCTGTAAAGAGAGATGCAGCCTCTACAAGCTTAGTGTTGGCAAAGAAGATTATGCAGATAAATGAAGGAGCAAGACAAGGGTGGTCACAAGTGTATATATATTGCTTCCATGTATTGTACAAGTGATTTGAAGCCTTTATATAGACTCTAGAAGGGATAAACGACTTCTACAAGTGGATTTTGAATTCAAATGAAGGTGGCCATTGTTGTTGGAGGGAATCAATTCACTTTCCTACAATCTAGGAAAAGTGAAGATCTTGGTTGATCTAGTTTTAGGTGATTGATCCATTGATTGCATGCAACTCAAACACCACAAATTTGTGGAATTTGGGCTCTATCGTTTTACTTTTACATGTGTAAAGCTCAAGGATGTACAATGGTAAAAGATCCATGAAAGATATTTTTAAAAAATACAGTAAGTGAGCATAAGAAAAAGGATCTCTCCAACGGATATTCTTTCAATGTAATCCAAGCAAAATCTTTTGATGTAGATCAAATCCACCTCAAGCACAGTGTAAGCTTGATGTTCCAACAAAAAATACTCAAAAAATCTACTTGAAATCACCATTAAAGATTGATAAAGATAATAAGTAAAGAGAACTGTCTAATTCTCATTGACTTCGAAATTGCAAGATTACAAAATAAGTCATCAATTTTTATTTGAATTTTCCTTTCTTAACTATAGATATGTGCTTGCCTAGTATCGTAATATATTCTTTGATTTCCTTTTCACTTTTTTCCTATTCTAGTAACTCCTCTTCATTTGATTCCACTTGCAGTATTTCATCTATAACATAGTTATCCAAGAACCAATGTCCGCTAGATAATGCCACTAAAGTTTGCTATTGGAAGCCCTTTATTCATTTTTGTGTAAAGTCATATCCACAAATATTCAACACAAATTAATAAAATTTTAGTACATAATATTTTTCATTATAAGAAGAAGCAAAAAAAATTACAAAACTCATCACATGCTCTTATCACTCCATTCCACAATATCATTTATGTGCTCATCAAAGTCAAGCAACGTTTGTCTTTTGTTAGTGTGATTCAAAAAAGATTGGAAAGAAAAATAATTAATTGAAAAATCAATGTTTACTATTGATAACGAAGAAAGACGGTGTCCATTGATTGCTTTAATTATGTTTTTACCATGTTTTCTTTCCTCAAGTGGATTCAAAAGATTAGAACTAATCCAGTTTACTTGAATTGTAGTGTCTAGTAAAACCCTAATTTTTGTTCCTCGATAATGCATTTCAACTATTTGTAAGCGATTTCTTGTTTTATCTTGTATAATCTCACAAATCATCAAATCTCTCCCTTTTCTTATTCTTTATAATTCTTTCCTTAGGCTCTTCTTGAGTGTCTTGTTTTATTTTTCTATCTTCTTCCTTTTTTTTGGGAAATTTTTCAATCTTCTCCATGTTTCTACTGTTAGAGGTTCCATATATCTTTTGATTCTACATCCACAAACATAATTTGGCATAACTTCTCCATCCAAATTCTCCTATTCGAGTGGTCCACTAGGACTAATCCTAGGAAGGATATATGGTCCATGTCCTCTTTTTTCTAGCTTCTTACTATGTTCCTTCAATGTGTAAGTTAGAACTAAGTCTCCTTCTTGAAATATATTTAACCTTGATATGCAAATCATAATATGCCTTCTGTCTTCTCTTATCTGCATAGATAGCCATGACAACCACATGTGAGCTCATGTGGATCAAGACAAATTTTATTGATTTCTATATGCAAGTTAAGCAAGCACCTATTTTTTGTGACAACATAAGTAGCGATGCTTGGATCAAAACTGGGTGTTCCATGCAAATTCCAAGCATATAGAAGTGCATTATCACTTTATTGTAGAAAATCTCATGCCAAAGGATGTGAAGGTGGAGCATGTGAGTGCAGAGGACCAATATGTGGACATGCTTATCAAAGCATTGAAGTATTTCAATGGCGATGCACCATAGTGCACTCTCCTTCTCGCGATCTCCATGACAATGTCCATGGAGTAGAAAACCGAGCTCTTAAGGCCGCACACGGTTCTCTGCATAAAGACTACTGAATATGCAAAAAAACATAGTACACAGGGAGCACAAAGACAGACTTTTGTTGATATATTTAGGTAGTGATGGGTGTGAACACTCTAGGACTATCGGGGCACTTTTTTCCCTCTTTAGGAGGTTGCCCCCCTGTAAATACGCCTATTGCCCTAATGGGCTACTTATCTTTGTACATTCTCTAGTAATACATTCAGTATTGTGTGTTGTGCTCCAAGCTTCTTCTTCTTCCTTGTGTTGTTCGCGTGCTTCCGTAGATGTCTAACTCCAACAATTGGTATCAGAGCAGGTCATCGCTTCATCAAGGGTACCGTCGACACTCCTGCGGTTGCAGTCTCAGAATCGCACGAATTTTGGTGAGCATACTCATTGATCTGAGCTCGTTTTGGCCTCCGAACGCACTATCACAATGCTTGTGTAGGCTATTTCGTGTTTTTGTGCCAAAGGTATATACCAGTTTCTGTTTGCCAGTATAAGCGTCTGGAAGTCTGCTACAGGTCTAGCGGAATTCCTTTGGGAAATTTTGTTCAACTTTTTGAGATATAGTCAATTTTCTGCATCAAGGTATTTTAGTCACCGGCCATGGCTGAAAGCAATGATGTATTCCGTATGTTAGCTGTTGAGGATAAGTTGGATGGTGCCAACTACCCGTTATGGGCTCATATGATGCGACATGTGTTGGTTGCAAAAGGACTGTGGAGCATTTTGCAAAGTGTTGAAAAACGTCCTATCACACCTGCAACTGTTACAACTGCACGAACTGAAGCTAAGGTAGAAGGTGTCGACGATGATGATATTCTGCATATTCCTATTCGTGCTACGGTTTCTGCTGCACCTACTATAGAGCAGATTTGTTGGGATGGCAGAGATGCCTAGGCACATGCATTGATAGCTCTGTCTGTCAAACGTGCCATTATTTGTCACATTCTCTCTTGGAAAACAGCTAAGGATGCTTGGGATACACTTACCACATTGTAGCAAGCTAGGAATGAGGCTCCTGTTGCTTACCTCTGACAGTTGGAGAGTGAGCACATGAATGAAGGTGATTCTATGGACAATTTCCTAGGAAGATCAAAGACTTGAAGGAACAATTGATTTCTACTGATGAGATTATACCAGATAGCTCACTTGTGCAGACCGTTCTGAATGGTCTTCCTGATTCATATCAGAGTTTTGCTTCTACTCTTCGGTTTATGATGAAAGGCAATCTGAATGCCTTATTATTTGAGGAGTTAGTCTCTGTTCTATTGCAGGAAGATCAGTCCAGGCAGAACAGGTCCATTATGCGAGTTGAAGATCAAGCTTTCATGGCTAGTCAGAAGGGCAAAGGAAAATGGAGCCCTTCAACTAGAAAGCAGAAATCTACTAATTCTGCATATTGAAGAAGGAACATAAAGATGAGAAGAAATCAGAAAAGCAGAAATTGTTTTGTAAGTACTGTAAAGGGAATGATCATATCATAAAGAACTGTCCAAAATTGGCTGCTAAATAGGTAAAGAAGAAAGAGGCTAGAATGGTTGTTGTAGAGGCCTCTACACCAAAAATAGAGTCTGCTAATCTTGTGCAGGAAAAAGAATGGGCATTTACTACTGTCTGTAGTTTTGACCCATCTTCTCATGAGCAGTGCATGTCTCTAGTAGACTCAGATGTTTGGTATTTTGATAGTGGGGCAACCAAACATATTACCTCATAGTGCAGTTTCTTCTCTTCACTCGAGCCTACCCCTACAGGGAATTGCTGATGGTAGTTCTTTCACTTTGACAGATGCTTTATTTGTGCCAGGGATCAAGAAGAACCTGTTATCAGTTTAACAAAATCTATTTTCAGTATAGAAGCCTCTACAACAACCATTCTAGCCTCTTTCTTCTTTGCTAGTTTCTATGAAGTGTAACTATCACCTTTATTACTCAAAGATGATTGGCTCCACTATAAAAGATGATTTGTTACACTATAAGGCAAGGGATTTGGGCGTGTGTACTGTAGTGTTTAATGCATTAGGTTTTGGAGTGATAGTTCGAATTCAATCATCCATTTATTCGATTGATATTATCCCCCAAAAGTAGACTATAAATGGATCCCATGGATGTATGACCTATCATATGGGATTCCAGCTCATGACGTGCCAGTTTAGAGTGTGATGGATTAACCATTAGCCCCAAAAGCCACGGTTGGGGATAACCTCCTAATCCTTTCTCTTATGATGTAGTTCAACCATCTCTTACCTATCATTTTTTAATTCTAACACTTTGTTCGCCTTCTAGGGATCGTTGTTCTTAATGATCAATCTCTTGAATTGATTTCCTCACCCTTGCACACTCTTTTGAACCTTTTTGTTTTCAACCTTGGTCTCTTGAACCTTGCCTTTCTGCTTCTTGGCCACTTGCCTATGGACTTTCCTTGCTCTCAACCTTGGTATCTTGAGCCTTGCATTTTTTATCTTGGACACTAGCTTACAGACTTGCCTATCTCTCAATCGTGGTCTCGTGAACATAGTTCTCACCCATGCAAGGTATCTAGGATCCTAGATCTAGGTGCTTCTATTGGAACACTCATATCAAGTTGTAGAGGAGGTACTGGGGTATCCACTTTTATTAAAAGTAGAGAGATAAGAATAAACACATCCAGTACTTCACCTACTCAAGGGGGGTTCTCTTTAGGGAAGTATACCCTGTAACATTTCTGTGAGCAGGCAGAGGTAAATAATTGCACAGAGTCGTACATACTCTAGAAAACATCAACAACAAATGACCAAAGAAGACCATCCACTTCTTGATTCAAATAAGATAATTACAAGATTGGTCAAAGAGATACTCAAAAACGCATGCTCAGAGCTTCATGGCACTCTATGTAGACAAACACCGATCAATACAAGCGGTGGAGAATTCCTCTAGAAAATAGGGCTTACAATATCATTGCCCTAAAAAAAATCCAAGCCACTCTCTTACACTATGGTGCTGTTAGCCCTCCACTGGGAAGCCCACGCTTTGTATCCACACTACAGAGTGCAAGAGAGGACTTCTGCACGTACATACGCGTGTCTGAACCAATGTAACTCTCAAAATTGTACCCTCAATGAGCACAAATCCATTGTTTTTATAGGCCCAAATAGGCCAAGAGGGCCTTGCCGAATCTTCACTTCCTCTGATCACGCATCGCTTGATTACCCAAGATTGCAGTGGTAGGTCAATTATTCCTTTGATTTGAATTGGGTCCACAAAAATAGGTAGTCATCGTGAATAGTTGGCGGCAACATTTGTTTATCCATTTTTACTTTTACCAATTCACTTTTACCTTTCACTTGTCATCTGAGATTCCCATTTTGTGTTGTTTTGTTTCCTCACTGATTTAATCCCTGGCATTTGAATGAAGCCGATTGGTCTAACTGCTTATCCCTTGACCAAGTGCATTTGACATTGCATGAGCACCATTACCAACCAAGACAGCCCTTCCATTGGCATCAAAGAATTTGTTACATTTAACCCTCATTAAAGAGGTTGGCCGTTGTGCAAGAAAAAACCTCAGCAGCTTCTAAGGAGACTTTCAATGGAGGCATGTATTTCTCAACATATGCTTTGAACTCTGTTGCTGATGTGATAGCTAATAGGTCTTTAGGTTGAGAATCCTCTGTCCACTTTACAGGTCCAATCCTACTCTAACGTGCTAGAGCATGATTGTCCTGTATCCCTCTTCTTTTAAGCTCTGTCATTATTAATCTGACATGCTCCTCCAGGGTTGTATTCGTGTATGTCTGTCTGTGGGTGCGTGTATGTGAGTGAGAAATATGTATGTGTGTGTGTGTGCATTTATGTGTATGTGAGTGTGTAGGTGTGTGTGTGAGTGAGAATATGTATGTGTGTGGGTGTGTGTGGGGGTGTGTGTGTGTGGGTGTGTGGGTGTGTGTGTGTGTACATGTGAGGATGTGTGTGTATGTGTGTGAGTGTGCATGTGATTGTGTGGGTGTGTGTGCATATGTATGTGTGTGAGCGTGCATGTGGGTGTGTGTGTGAGTGGGTGTGCATATGTGTGTATGTGAGGGTGTGTGTCTGTGCATGTATGTGTGTGTGGTAGGGTGTGCATGCGAGGGGGTATGTGCGCATGTGTGGGGATGTGAGTGTGTGAGGGGCGAGGTTGTGGGAGGCCGCGGGGAGGGGTGTGAGGGGGGAGCTTGCGGGGGAGTGAAGGGGGGTTTGCGGGGGGGAGGATGGCGGAGGGCTGAGGAGGCTTGCGGGGGGATGGGGGGGGGAGGATGGCAGAGGGCTGAGGAGGCTTGCGGGGGGATGCGGGTGGCAGTGGGGGGGGATGGCGGAGGGTGCGGGTGGGCTACTGCGGGGGCTTGGGGGGTTGCGGGACTGGGCGGGGCAGAGGGTGGCGGGGAGTGCGGGGAGGGATAGCGGGGATGGCGGGGTGGGGCAGCGGGGTTGGCGGGGGAGGAGAGAGAAGGAGAGGAGAGAGAGAGAGAGAGAGAGAGAGGGAGAGAGAGGTCACGCGCGGGGAAAGAGAGAGAGAGAGAGAGAGAGAGAGAGAGAGAGAGAGAGAGAGAGAGAGAGAGAGAGAGAGAGAGAGAGAGAGAGAGAGAGAGAGAGAGAGAGAGAGAGAGAGAGAGAGAGAGAGAGAGAGAGAGAGAGAGAGAGAGAGAGAGAGAGAGAGAGAGAGAGAGAGAGAGAGAGAGAGAGAGAGAGAGAGAGAGAGAGAGAGAGAGAGAGAGAGAGAGAGAGAGAGAGAGAGAGAGAGAGAGAGAGAGAGAGAGAGAGAGAGAGAGAGAGAGAGAGAGAGAGAGAGAGAGAGAGAGAGAGAGAGAGAGAGAGAGAGAGAGAGAGAGAGAGAGAGAGAGAGAGAGAGAGAGAGAGAGAGAGAGAGAGAGAGAGAGGGAGAGAGGGGTCACGCGCGGGGAAAGAGAGAGATTTAAAAAAAATGAAAAAAAAGAATGCCATACCAAGGTAGTCAGATCCAATGGGGAGAAGTGAAACCCGAAATATGATCCCGTAGCCAAGGGTGAATTAGGGCTAGGAAACCTGATGCCAAATCAGAAACATCAGGTACAAATCACCCCCTCCTTCCATTGGTTTTGAATGCTATGCACAACCACCATTCTCGAAATTCGTTTTGGCCCCGACACAGCACATCCAACTGATGGATCTCATGACATAGAATCAAGCTCCAAAATGTATTCAATCTGTGAATCAAATTGATAATTGAAATGGCTCATTTAGAAAAGAATATCTGACAACTCTTAGTGCCCATGAAAATGGCACCGTCTCAAACTGTAGTCACCTTTCATTCTTCCTCTCCTATCTAGGATTCTAATTACTGTGGTTAATGCACCAATAATTTGCAAGGGCATGAAAAACCCTATATGGAGCCAAAACCAGCCCTGCTAAATATGAATACAGGGCAGCAAGTGCATACACAAAACTTAATCCTGCATCGTTGTTCGGTGAACCAGGAAACAGAACTAATGGAGTGTTCACATCCAATTTACTTCTGACAACACCATGAAGAATGATACCAAATGGAAGAGATGCACGGTAAGCTCCTATCCATTCCTAATCTCTGGCCCCATGCATCAAGAGAGGGAAGAGAGGGATCTACAGACCCCCACATCAAGCTTTTGCACCGTCCCCGGTGCAATTTCTTCTTATTGAATGAAATAACTGCAAATACTTGAATGACAGAATAACTGTAAATACTCAACCGACGAAATACTCGAATGACACGTGGTATGTACAGTGGTTGAAGTTCTTCCAAGTCGACTTAGTTTAGATACTTCTTTACCCTGGAGATGTTGATCAAAGGAATCCTTTTACCCTGGAGATCTTCTTGATGCACAACACCATGTGGCAATACCTTGATTACCTTATAAGGTCTTATCCATTTGGGTGCCAATTTAGTTGAAATTGCTGGGACCTGATGCACTAAAATCATGGTCCCTTCCTGAACTTCATGGGACCTCAAATACCTGTCATGCAATTTCTTGCGCTCTTCTTGTGTTACCAAAAGTTTCTGCATTGCCCCTTCTCTGTACTCTTCTAATGCCACCAATCTCTGAATGGGGGGTTCAATTCCAACGGTTTTGATTCCTATTTCCTTTTTGATAATAAACTCAAATGGGGCCAATGCCTCTTTTCCATATACTAAGCGGAATGGGGTTTTGCCAATGGTTCCCCTCTTCGTGGTTCTGAAAGCCCAAATTGCACCGGTCAGTGCTAGTGGCCAGGAGCTTTGATGATCGAAAGATAATTTGCGAAGCAGTCCAATCAAAATCTTATTGGAACTCTCTGCTTGGCCATTTGCCCTTGGATAGTAGGAACAAGATTTTTTATGGAAGATTTTGTACCTGTCAAATATAAACTGGAGCAATTGATTTACAAAATGTGTGCCCCTATCACTAGTAATTTCCAGTGGGCAACCAAATCTTGAGAAAATACGTTTATACACAAATTTAGATACTGTTAAAGCCGTGCAGTCCACAGTGGCTTTAGCCTCTATCCATTTAGTGGCATAACATGTGGCCATCAAAATATACTTTTTACCTCCTGGTTGACCAGTTGGGCTAATTGGCCCTATGAAATCAAGACCCCATCGTTCAAATGGAAGCCATCCGGTAGATATGACTAATGGTTGGAAATTCAATCTGGTTGGCACGGGAGCACACCTCTGGCAGATGTGGCATTCTTTAGCAAACTTGATTGCATCCTTGAAAATATGAGGCCACCATAAACCTTTGTGGATGATTCTATGAGCCAATTCCTCTCCCTTTAGATGTCCTTCACTGTGTGCAGCCTCTAGCAGAAGATTTACCTCCTTTGGATAGACACAACTTCTCAATATATCATCCTTACAATATTTATATAAATTTCCATTTATAAGAGAATATGCTTTGGTTTTCAAAAGCAATCTTCTTTTTTCTACAGGTGTCAAGTGTTCTGGGATCTTTCCAGTAGTAAGAACATGAAGAATTTCATCATACCAACCTGTCCGAATTGTTACTAGGAAGAGATTGCTATCCACCAGTTCGTCATTGATACCTATTGCCTTCTCGCTCATTGCCATCCTAGACACTTGATCTGCCATGTAGTGCTCTTTTCCTGGCTTAATATGAATATCAAAATTAAATTCTTGAAATAGGAGTAACCATCTCCAAATCCTTCCAGCTACTCTAGGCTTGTTTATCAAATACTTCAAGGGCTGATGATCAGAAATAACAATGAAATGTACACCAAGGAGATAATGTCGGAACTTCTGAAGAGCAAATACGATAGCCAAACCTTCTCTTTCCGTTGTACTGTAATTTCTTTCAGCTTGGTTGAGTAGTCTGCTGGCATAAGAGATAGGTCTATCCACTTTGTGAGATGATGGTTGAGCTAGAACTGCACCAACAGCATGAAGACTAGCATCTGTATGCACATGAAATTCCAATGACCAATTAGGAACACTTAAAAGTGGAGCAGTACATAGCCTCAACTTTAGTTCACAAAATGCTTTGTCAGCTTCAGCACTCCATGAGCAAGGGATCTTTTTACTGGTAAGCCTTGATAAGGGCTTAGCAATTTCTGAATACATCCTAATGAATCTTCTGTGATACCCTGCATGGCCCAAGAAACTTTGCACTTCCTTTGGGCTTTGTGGAATTGGCATGGAAAGAACAGCTGTAACCTTTGCAGGGTCAACAGTTATACCTTCAACAGATACTATGTGACCAAGAAGAGTACCCTTGGTGACCAAAAAGTGACATTTATCAGGATTCAATTTCAAACCTGTTTTGAGACATTGCTCAAAAATTTCTTTTAGATTTTCCAAATGGTCATGGAAATCTTGAACTGCTGCTCTTTTACCTGTACCTGAAAATACTGAAAAGTCATCCATAAAAATGCGTAGAAAGGTTGTTAACCATTTGCCCAATATCAGATACATCGTTCTATTAAATAAAGCTGGCGCATTCTTCAAACCAAAAGCCATGCGAGTATAGACATAAGTGCCCCAGGGAGTAACAAAGGCTGTTTTGTCCCTATCATCAGGATGAATTACTATCTAGTTGTAGCCACTAAAACCATCCAAGAAACTATACAAAGTGTGACCAGCTACTTCCTCAAGTACTTGCTCTGTGAAGGGCTGAGGAAATCCATCTTGAATAGTCACTTTATTCAAAGCACGAAAATCGACACAGACTCTTATTTTTCCACTATTTTTCTTGGGCACAATAACCATAGAAGAAAGCCACCTGGAATGTTCTACTGGCATTATTATACCTACTTCTTCTAGTTTTGTAATCTCTGCTTTTACCGCCTCAGCATACTTCGGATTGAGTCGATATGGTCTACTTCTTACAGGCGCGGCTCCCTCAACTAAGGGTATCCGATGTAACCCAAGCTCTTCTGGTATCCCTGTTAGATCTTTGTAGGACCATGCGAAGACACTTTTGTAAGTAAAAAGCAAAGAAGTTACCTTCTGTAGCAGAGGAGGATAATGCCACAACCAGGATGCCAAATGGACTACTTGAGGGTTCTCTTCATCCCCTAAATTTACTTCTTGAACCAATGTTTCAGGACTACTCTTGCTTGAGAAATCATCCCCACTATATGCAGGAGTGGATTTTAATTTATATTCTGCAACATGTTCTTCCATCCATCCTTGAGGTATATCTGCAAAAGGAAGATCTTCTCTGCTCTTAAATTCATAACCTTCTACCTCTGATACTTTTATATGGGTTGCCTCTTCAAAGCTTGCATTGTCCTGCAATTGCTCATTCTCCAATATCTTGTGGTCTTCATTTACCTTATCTGCAACTTCTTCCTCAATTTCATTGATCTCCACTGTGCAACACTCTACACTTCCCATCATCCAATTTAACAATGTATCATCTTCTTGGGGTAGAGAGGGCATTACCTGACTGTCCACAATATATCCAGTGGTTTTTCCTGAGTCGAATCCCTCTTCCAAATGTAATTGCAGTTGGCTATTGGTGTTTGTTGGAATCCAAAGTTTATTTTTTCCCCAATCTTGCAAAGCTTTTGCTTGCCTCAACCAAGGTCTCCCCAGGAGCAGAGGATAGGAAGTCTCCTGTGGAAGTGCAATAACAACAAAATCCAACACAAAGTGGCAATGCTGTACTATCATCCGTATCTTTTCAATAATGCCAAGAGGCGCAACCCGATGTTGATCTGCTAGTGTAACCGTAAATGGTGCCATTTTGGTGGGGTTCAAATTCAGTTTCTTCATTGTGAAATTTGGCATCAAATTGATACCAGAGCCTCCATCTATGATCACACCTGTGAGAGCTTCATCCTTTATACAAACAGATAATCTTGAGCTTTGGTAGTCTGCTAAGGGTGCAGGGGGAAAATCAACCATGAAACCATCTATACTAGCTGATTGGACCAAATGAGCAGAGTGTATAATCTTCAGTAAATCACTTCTTATTTTTTAATCGATCCTTATAAGTTCATATAGACTAACCTTGTGATGAATACCTTTCAAGATCTGTTCAATGTTTACCTCCTGAGTGTTATCTTGCAGACTTGTTGGTTGGCCCTTTAGAGAAGTAGCCATCTTATCATAAGCTCCTTCAATTTCTACTTGGTCCTTCCATCTAGACTTCTTTTCTTCCTCTTTATCCTGAAATCCTTGTTGTTCCTCCTTATGAAATCCTTGTTGCTCCTCCCTATGGATTGCTGCTGCTTGCCTAGCTCTAGTCATCATGGGCATTGCAGAGGATGAAACGGCATAAGATTGAGTGGTTTTCCCTTCTTCATGTGGAGAGACTGCAATCATGTGGATTGGAGTAGGACGACCTCTTGGGCAATCTTTGGTATAATGATCCTTGGCCTCTGGACAATGTTGACAAGGAGGTGCATCTTCTGGAAGAGAACACCTATTTTGCATGTGGCCATACTCACCACAGCGATAGCACATCAAGGGTGTATTATATCTAGGCTTTGCAGGCCTATTCTCCTCTCTATTAGATGTATTTGAAGTACTAGCATAATATGAATCCAAATTTTGAGGGTTACGTCTCTGCTGTGTACCCTTGAGGTAGTAGCAATCTCTGGCTTCATGACCATCCTTTGCACAAAATTGACAGCTTACCTTAATAGGGCAATTAGCATTGGAATGTCCATTGTTGTTACAAATTGTACACCAAATTTGTCTCCTTATATCCTGAGTTGTCCTCAAATCTTCTAACTCCCGGCGAAGTTGGGCTACTTCATCATCAGTGCGACGTAGTGGTGGCAAGACCTTCTCTTCTTGTTGATTTTGTTGCATTTTCAATGCTTCCAGTTCCTTCCTCAGTTGCTCAATAGGATCTAGGTCTGCAACATACTTTGGTTGTGTATCCCCTTCAAAATGTTGCCTTGCTTCTTCAATGCGTGATGCCGCTGCAACAAAATCATTGAGGGTCGCATCCAATCTAAGAGACTCACGAAGCTTCTGTTGAGATGACCTGGGCAGAGCTTTTTCTATCCACTTTTTAACCAAAAAGTCACCTGGAGCATGTGGCAGTCGTGCAACAAGTGCTTTTGTTCTAGTGTGAAGTTCATGAAAAGATTCACCTGATCTCAGCTTCAAGTTCTCTAGCTGATCTAGAGCTCTTTCCGAGGAATCACTTAGTCGGAATGTCTGTGAGAACGCCGCCTTCAGAGCCTCCTATGTAGTGAAATGGCCATCTGCATATTGACTATACCATTTATCTGCAAGACCCTCCAATGTGGATGGAAAGAGTGCCAGCATTGCATCCTCTCTATTTTGCAGACCTCGTCCACGGCATAAAGAGATGAATCTTCTCACATGATCATCAGCATCCTCATAGGCTTGTCCCTTGAAGGTACGGAATTTGATATTTAATCTGGAGAGTAAATGAGAGAGGTCCTCCATTTGTACTGGTGTTTCTTCGGACGTATCTGAGGAGAAGTCTAGAGTTCTCCTATACCCCTCTTTTGACAATGGTGTCGCACCCAAATCAATAGATAAATTTAGGGAAGGCAGAGGGGAGGTAGGCTCACTATTCGTGGTTATGGCTAACTTGTTGTGGCCCCTCCGAACGCGTAGAGACTCCTTATCTGCTCGTGTATGGGTCATGTACCTACTTGCAAATGTAATATGGCAAAACTACTTCTCATAGAAATGCAAAGGTCCGACCGTGCGTGCCAAACTGTAGAGGAGGTACTGGGGTATCCACTTTTATTAAAAGTAGAGAGATAAGAATAAACACATCCAGTACTTCACCTACTCAAGGGGGGTTCTCTTTAGGGAAGTATACCCTTTAACATTTCTGTGAGCAGGCAGAGGTAAATAATTGCACAGAGTCGTATATACTCTAGAAAACAACAAATGACCAAAGAAGACCATCCACTTCTTGATTCAAATAAGATAATTACAAGATTGGTCAAAGAGATACTCAAAAACTCATGCTCAGAGCTTCATGGCACTCTATGTAGAGAAACACCGATCAATACAAGCAGTGGAGAATTCCTCTAGAAAAGAGGGCTTACAATATCATTGCCCTAAAAAAAATCCAAGCCACTCTCTTACACTATGGTGCTGTTAGCCCTCCACTGGGAAGCCCACGCTCTGTATCCACACTACAGAGTGGCTCCTACAGTAGGCTTGAAACCACAAAGTGCAAGAGAGGACTTCTGCACGTACATACGCGTGTCTGAACCAATGTAACTCTCAAAATTGTACCCTCAATGAGCACAAATCCATTGTTTTTATAGGCCCCAACAGGCCAAAAGGGCCTTGCCGAATCTTCACTTCCTCTGATCACGCGTCGGTTGATTACCCAAGATTGGAGGGGTAGGTCAATTATTCCTTTGATTTGAATTGGGTCCACAAAAATAGGTAGTCATCGTGAATGGTTGGCAGCAACATTTGTTTATCCATTTTTACTTTTAACAATTCACTTTTACCTTTCACTTGTCATCTGAGATTCCCATTTTGTGTTGTTTTGTTTCCTCACTTATTTAATCCCCGGCGTTTGAATGAAGCCGATTGGTCTAACTGCTTATCCCTTGACCAAGTGCATTTGACATTGCATGAACAACATTACGAACCAAGACAGCCCTTCCATTGGCATCCAAGAATTTTTTACATTTAACCCTCATTGAAGAGGTTGGCCGTTGTGCAAGAAAAAACATCAGCAGCTTCTAAGGAGACTTTCAATGGAGGCATGTATTTCTCAACATATGCTTTGAACTCTGTTGCTGATGTGATAGCTAATAGGTCTTTAGGTTGAGAATCCTCTGTCCACTTTACAGGTCCAATCCTACTCTGATGTGCTAGAGCATGATTGTCCTGTATCCCTCTTCTTTTAAGCTCTGTCATTATTAATCTGACATGCTCCTCCAGGGTTGTGTTCGTGTTTGTCTGTCTGTGGGTGCATGTATGTGAGTGAGAAATATTTATGTGTGTGTGTGCATTTGTGTGTATGTGAGTGTGTAGGTGTGTGTGTGTGAGTGAGAATATGTATGTGTGTGGGTGTGTGTGGGGGTGTGTGTGTGTGTGGAAGTATGTGTGTGTGGGTGTGTGTGTGTGTACATGTGAGGATGTGTGTGTATGTGTGTGAGTGTGCATGTGATTGTGTGGGTGTGTGTGCATATGTATGTGTGTGTGCGTGCATGTGGGTGTGTGTGTGTGAGTGGGTGTGCATATGTGTGTATGTGAGGGTGTGTGTCTGTGCATGTATGTGTGTGTGGCAGGGTGTGCATGCGAGGGGTATGTGCGCATGTGTGGGGATGTGAGTGTGTGAGGGGCGAGGTTGTGGGAGGCCACGGGGAGGGGTGTGAAGGGGGAGCTTGCGAGGGAGTGAAGGGGGGCTTGCGGGGGGGAGGATGGCGGAGGGCTGAGGAGGCTTGCGGGGGATGCGGGGGGAGGATGGCAGAGGGCTGAGGAGGCTTGCGGGGGGATGCGGGTGGCAGTGGGGGGGGATAGCGGAGGGTGCGGGCGGGCTACTGCGGGGGCTTGCGGGGTTGCGGGATTGGGCGGGGTGGAGGGTGGCGAGGAGTGCGGGGAGGGATAGCGGGGATGGCGGGGCGGGGCAACAAGGTTGGCGGGGGAGGAGAGAGAAGGAGAGGAGGGAGAGAGAGAGAGAGGGAGAGAGAGGTCACGCGCGGGGAAAGAGAGAGAGAGAGAGAGAGAGAGAGAGAGAGAGAGAGAGAGAGAGAGAGAGAGAGAGAGAGAGAGAGAGAGAGAGAGAGAGAGAGAGAGAGAGAGAGAGAGAGAGAGAGAGAGAGAGAGAGAGAGAGAGAGAGAGAGAGAGAGAGAGAGAGAGAGAGAGAGAGAGAGAGAGAGAGAGAGAGAGAGAGAGAGAGAGAGAGAGAGAGAGAGAGAGAGAGAGAGAGAGAGAGAGAGAGAGAGAGAGAGAGAGAGAGAGAGAGAGAGAGAGAGAGAGAGAGAGAGAGAGAGAGGGAGAGAGGGGTCACACGTGGGGAAAGAGAGAGATTTAAAAAAAATGAAAAAAAAGAATGCCATACCAAGGTTGTCAGATCCAATGGGGAGAAGTGAAACCCGAAATATGATCCCGTAGCCAAGGGTGAATTAGGGCTAGAAAACCTGATGCCAAATCAGAAACATGAGGTACAAATCACCCCCTCCTTCCATTGGTTTCGAATGCTATGTACAACGACCATTCTCGAAATTCGTTTTGGCCCCGACACAGCACATCCAACTGATGGATCTCATGCTATAGAATCAAGCTCCAAAATGTATTCAACCAATGAATCAAATTGATAATTGAAATGGCTCATTTAGAAAAGAATATCTGACAACTCTTAGTGCCCATGAAATAGCGCCGTCTCAAACTGTAGTCACCTTTCATTCTTCCTCTCCTATCTAGGGTTCTAATTACTGTGGTTAATGCACCAATAATTTGCAAGGGCATGAAAAACCCTATATGGAGCCAAAACCAGCCCTACTAAATATGAATACAGGGCAGCAAGTGCATACACAAAACTTAAACCTGCATCGTTGTTCGGTGAACCAGGAAACGGAACTAATGGAGTGTTCACATCCAATTTACTTCCGACAACACCATGAAGAATGATACCAAATGGAAGGGATGCACGATAAATTCCTATCCATTCCTAATCTCTGGCCCCATGCAACAAGAGAGGGAAGAGAGGGATCTACACAAGTGCTTTTAATTAGCATTTTACAAGTCTAAATATGACCTAGGGATTGGGAGCTACACTCTAATCTTTGTTGGGCTCACCATTGAGAGCAACCCATGCATATTCTGTCCACCTTGCCCAAGCCTACATCCTAGGCTCTAATATAGATTGTGGGAATTGAACTTGTGACCTACCACACAAGATGATCGGAGTTCTGTTGCATTCCTGCATTCATGTTCAATTCTCACGGAACTATTTTCATGATGTGTCTTTCCTTGAATCTAAGATTAAGTGTCCCAGACGCATACACCTAAAAGCGATTTTATGTGTACGAACAATAATTTTATCACTTTATGTGTGCGAAGAATAATGATCTATGCTTTTCGTATTGATCTTGTTTATTTTTGGAGATCCCTTACCAAGTCACATTATTATAAACATGCTTACTCAAACATTACGTAGATATTCATTATGTGCGAATTCTCTCTGAGCCTCATAGCTTTGTTAGAACTAATAAACTTAATGATAATATATAAATTGAAAAAAAAACAATGTAAATAAAGTTATTAATAAATGAGATCAAATGCCCACATAACTACGCGTCTCTCCCTCTCCCTCTCTCTCTCTCCCTCTATGTGCCACACTTAATTGGCTTGGTTGTGAAATTTGTTGATGACAGATGCACAGTTCATGATCTATCAAATGGCAATGTGATTATGGCTTTTGGCATTGTATGTCGTGGGTTGTATAAGCTCATAGACTATAAAAGATCTATGAATGATTCTGCATGTGCAGTACATGATTCTCAGGTTGTGTCGGATTCAAAGCTTTGTCGTGCATGGTCTCCTCACTTCAATTTTGCTAGTTTGCTATGCCTGCACAAATGTGAAATGGTGTCCTCTTTGCCCAAACTAGAGGCACCCGGAAAACATGTTTGTGAATGCTATATTTTGGGCAAAATGCAGCGTTCCTCCTTTCCAAAAGATGGTTCAGTACGGGCTACTCAGAAATTGCACCTTGTACATAGTGGTGTTAATGGTCCTATGCAGATACCTTCTTTTTCGAAATTATCTTTAATTTGTGACTTTCATCGATGATGTTTCCACGCATGGATGGGTCTATCCATTGAAGGCAAAGTCCGAACTGTTCATGTGCTTCAAATAGTTTTTGGTTGGGCTAAAAATTTGTGAGCATGTAAAATGCGCACCCTCCATTCTAATCAAGGGGGGGAAATATATGTCTTTTGATTTTAATGCATTTCTAGCAGAACTTGGGATAAAACACCACTCTAGAGTCTGGTATACACCTTAATAGAATGGAATTGCTGAACGAAAGAATAGGTCACTCATAGAGATGGCACGGTGTATAATCAAGAGTCACGCTTTGCATATACTTGCCTCTGTGCCATCAGAGATGTATGTACTGGGTAGGCAACAGTCTACTGCGAATGGAATTCAAATTCATAAGACATAACTAATTTGGATTTCGTACGGTATCTTTCATTATCACATGCATACAAAAGTCCACCTCTTTCAACAATTTTCCTTCTCATGGCCAGCTTGTCTCCTCCACGTTGGTTTTGGGTTATGGTCTATGAGGAAACTTGACATTCGACACAATTTCTCTTTTTTTTTTTTTCCTTTGGATTTTTTCCTCTCTCTTTTGGAGGCTCGAGGTGCCGAAAGTAGAATTGAAATACAAACTTAGATAGGTGAAGGTGTCAACGGCCACGTAGAATAGCGGAATCATTTCTCTCTTAATTATGAATAGAACGTAAACATTGGTTATCACGTACTGGAATCTGTTTTTTCTTTCCAAGACATTGCAGGAGCATCCGCCTATTTGCGAGAGCAATATACGAGTGGAGAGCTAGAGCTGGTGAGGAGCCATATATTACTAGATGTGACACCTCATAGGTATTTGCAATTGACCGATCGGAGTGGACACAGATTTGCAACTTGGAAAAGGAGGTCAATAACCTAGATTAACCATAGGGAATGAATCACATAGATTATCGTAGTGAGGACGCATTGATGATTTCGAATAGGAAGGAGGCAACCCTTGAAGATTCGAAATGAAAGAAGAGCAACCAAGAAAGAAACACCACTAACAAAGAGGTTGGGCTCACCACCAACAACAATGCTAGCTAGCTTAATGAAAGCTCCATAATTGGTTTTACAATCCCGGAAAGATAACACACTCCTTTTCGAATAAGGCTTCCCACGAAGAAAAGCAACCGGTCGAGAGACTATGGAAGATGCCCTTTAGGGGAAACTATTATGTAACGATCCCTCTCCCTCAAAAAGAAAAGTGGAGGAGCAAAACAAGAAAAAGAGGGATAAGGCCCCTTCGTGCAAAGATCTCAATCTCTGATTATCATTATCGTGTCTTTCAATGTTAGAGGGCTATTGGACCCCTCAAGAGCGATATTGATTGGCGAGTGGATCTATGATAAAAGCATAAACCAGGACTTAATTTGCCTTCAAGAGATCAAAATCAAAGGGCACGAACTACAAAAGATACTTAAGATTATTTCCTCGTCATGTGTCTACCTCTCCACAATACACCCAACGGGAAATGGTGGCACGGATATCGGCATCACTATAATTTGGGAACCTAGAATTGTGGATTCCCTTGCTGACTAGAACCATCAATGGGTTGGTGCTTCTTTTTGGGATCCCCAATAGTTCCCCATCATCTCCTTGTCTGCTCCTAATACAGTTTGGGAAAGAACTTCCACTTGGCAGTCCTTGGACTCCCTACCCCTCAACGAGCTTCTTTATGGGGACTTTAATATGGTGAAGTTCCTTTTTGACAGATGGAAGAGGATGGCATGATTGATTGATGGGTAGGAGAAGGAATTTTGGAACCAAGTGAAGTTACACGTGGATCTGGTGGAGATCAAGGATGTTGTTAGTTTCTCTTGTTCAAACTCAAGTTTGTGTTGACTTTCAGAAAGCCAGACTCAATTGGAGCCATCTCTCACAAAATATTGTCAATAGTTGGGGCTCCCTTCCCTCTGTGGTAGTGTGGATTGGTCATCTCGGATCACTACCAGATTGTGATTACCTTCAAGTGGATCATCAATGTCATAAAATCCCATTGGTTTCATGCCAATCAGAACAGTTTTTCTCTCCCCTAGGTCTAAATTGAAATGACTAAGGCTTGGAGCAGGGCCTTTGCCTCCTACTTCTCTCTAGGAAGATGTTGGAGAAGGGCTCTCGTGCATGGAACACTCAGGAAACCTCTTCTATTTGTGCCCCAAATCAATATTGATTTGTCATGCCCTTGAGAGAGTCATGTTGTTATAGGGATAAATAAACTACAAGCCAGCTTTGTTGGGTAAAGCGATTGGATGTTAGAGAGCATCCATGTATTTGCGATAGCAATATACGAGTGGAGAGCTAGAGCTAGTGAATAGCGATACATTTTTAAATGTGAGACCTTATATGTATTTGCTCTTGGTGAGAGTGGATAGATTCCCAAAGGCTTGGTATTCTTGTTCGTTGGGTGAATTTTGCACAAGCGCTTTAGATCCTCAAGCATTCTCTGTGAGCCTCATAGCTTTGTTAGAACTAATAAAATTAATGATAATATGTAAATTAAATCAAGAAAGAAATGTAAATAAAGTTATAAATAAATGCGATGACATGCCCACATAACCGCGAGTCATTCTCTGTCTGTCTCTGTCTTTCTCTTTGTCTCTATGTGCCACTCTTTGTGCCTCTTTATGTATGATTTTTTAATTTTTCCAGCAGGGATCTCAAGCAGTTCATATTAATGATATTTTGTTTTTCTCTTTTCACAAAGACGAAAGAAAGATAGGGATCGGTGAAATACTATCGTCTTTTGAAGCAAATTGTAAAAGTAATAAGTACGTGTAATGAACTAATAGAAATAGAGGTTTCAGATAGAGCACGGTTAAAATTGGATAAAAAGTGGACTTGTTCATGAAAGCAATAAAGAGGATTAAGGAATAAAAATGGTAGCATAAGAGCATGCATGTGTAATGTTCACATAATCATAAAGAGGAGGGCTTTCCACTTCAATGTATGGTTCTATATGACGAGGAACTTTCAGAGACTATCACAAACCTAGGAAACAAGAATATAAATAAGAACAACACATGGAACTTAATTCATTGATGATTGTAGAAATGGAGGTCTTGAAAGAGTCTCGCTTCTACCTTCATCTCAATAAAGTGGTTCAAAGCGTTGCATTATTGCACATTATAGAGGTTTCTTATATTCAATTATACTGATGTAGTGTTTATGAGATGAAAAACTTACATAGAAGGCGGTGAGGAAATTAAGCCACACCTATTGTAAGACAAAGAAAAAAAAGCGAAAGGAAGTTACTATGAAGTGTTACTATCACCTTTATTACTCAAAGATGATTTGTTCCACTATAAAAGATGATTTGTTACATTATAAGGCAAGGGATTTGGGCGTGTGTACTGTAGTGTTTAACGCATTAGGTTTTGGAGTGATGGTTCAAATTCAATCATCCATTCATTCGATCGATATTATCCCTCAAAAGTAAACGATAAATTGATCCCATGGATGTATGACCTATCATGTGGGATTCCAGCTCATGACCTGCCAGTTCAAAGTGTGATGGGTTAACCATTAGCCCCAAAAGCCACGGTTGGGGATTACCTCCTAATCCTTTCTCTCACGATGTAGTTCAACCATCTCTTGCCTATCATTTTTTAATTTTAACACTTTGTTCGCCTTCTAGGGATCGTTGTTCTCAATGATCAATCTCTTGAATTGATTTCCTCACCTTTGCACAGTCTTTTGAACTTTTTTGTTTTCAACCTTGGTCTCTTGAACCTTGCCTTTCTGCTTCTTGCCCACTTGTCTATGGACTTCCCTTTCTCTCAGCCTTGATATCTTGAGCCTTGAATTTCTGTTCTTGGACACTAGCTTACCGACTTGCCTTTCTCTCAATCGTGGTCTCGTGAACATAGTTCTCACCCATGCAAGGTATCTAGGATCCTAGATCTAGGTGCTTCTATTGGAACACTCATATCAAGTGCTTTTAATTAGCATTTTACAAGTGTAAATATGACCTAGGAATTGGGAGCTACACTCTAATCTTTGTTGGGCTCACCATTGAGAGCAACCCATGCACATTCTATCCACCTTGCCCAAGCCTACATCCTAGGCTCTAATATAGATTGTGGGAATTGAACTTGTGACCTACCACACAAGATGATCGGAGTTCTATTGCATTCCTGCATTCATGTTCAATTCTCACGGAACGATTTTCGTGTTGTGTCTTTCCTTGAATCTAAGATTAAGTGTCCCAGACGCATACACCTAAAAGCGATTTTATGTGTACGAACAATAATTTTATCACTTATGTGTGCGAAGAATAATGATCTATGCTTTTCGTATTGATCTTGTTTATTTTCGGAGATCCCTTACAAAGTCACATTATTATAAACATGCTTACTCAAACATTACGTAGATATTCATTATGTGGAAATTCTCTCTGAGCCTCATAGCTTTGTTAGAACTAATAAACTTAATGATAATATATAAATTAAATAAAAAAACAATGTAAATAAAGTTATAAATAAATGAGATCAAATGCCCACATAGCTACGCGTCTATCCCTCTCCCTCTCTCTCTCTCTCTCCCACTATGGGCCACACTTAATTGGCTTGGTTGTGAAATTTGTTGATGACAGATGCACGGTTCATGATCTATCAAATGGCAATGGGATTATGGCTTGTGGCATTTTATGTCGTGGGTTGTATAAGCTCATAGACTATGAAAGATCTGTAAATGATTCCGCATGTGCAGTACATGATTCTCAGGTTGTGTCGGATTCAAAGCTTTGGCATGCACGCTCTGGTCACTTGAATTTTGCTAGTTTGCTATGCCTCCACAAATGTGAAATGGTGTCCTCTTTGCCCAAAATAGAGGCACCCGGAAAACATGTTTGTGAAGGCTATATTTTGGGGAAAATGCAGCGTTCCTCCTTTCCAAAAGATGGTTCAGTACGGGCTACTCAAAATTGCACCTTGTACATAGTGGTGTTTGTGGTCCTATGCAGATACCTTCTTTTCGAAATTATGTTTAATTTATGACTTTCATCGATGATGTTTCCTTGCATGCATGGGTCTATCCATTGAAGGCAAAGTCCGAACTATTCATGTGCTTCAAATAGTTTTTGGTTTGGGCTAAAAATTTTGTGAGCATGTAAAATGGGCTCCCTCCCTTCTAATCAAGGGGGGGGGGGGGAATATATGTCTTTTGATTTTAATGCATTTGTGGCTGAACTTGGGATAAAACACTACTCTAGAGTCTTGTATACACCTTAATAGAATTGAGTTGCTGAATGAAAGAATAGGTCACTCATGCAGATGGCATGGTGTATAATCAAGAGTCACGCTTTTACCACATAGTTTCTGGCTTGAGGATGTCATGTGTGTCGCATATATACTGAATAGGTGTCCCACTAAAGCGTTGAAGTCTATCACTCCATATGAGGATTAGCATGATCGCAAGCCAACTGTTGCTCATCTGTGTGTTTTTTTTTTGTTTGGCATATGCATTAGTGAGTGAACAACATCGTAGAAAATTGGATGATAAAGGAATTAAATGTATTTTTGTTGCATACAGTTCTGAAAGTAAAGATATCGTCTATATCATCCACATACTAAATGCATTCAAGTTAGCCGTGATGTTGTTTTTGTGGAAGATGCTATTCACATATTGCTTTCTATATACTAAGGAGACATTTGTTAGTGACAAAGACATGTATGATACTTTGCTGCCTCTTTTTACAGGTGGAGAGCCTAGTCCTGGTCCAAATGAAGCAACTTCTCAACCTTTGCAGGTTTGATGTGATGATGGAAATCATCCTATTTCTAATGCAGATTTACATGATGCACTTGTTGATGAGAGACCTAATATTGAGGAGGCAAAAACTATGCCAAAATGGCTGGTGTAGACTTGTGTGGTAGCAAATTAGATGCACCTATATCATATCCTACTCGAGCATGCTCTCATAGTGCCTCTTTTGCATCAGATTGCTATGTCACATTCAAGTTCAAAGGACAAGCATGAAGATATAGGAGACTATGGACGGGTTATACCCAACACCTACATAGGTGAGAGATATTCAATTGATGAACGAATTGAAAAGTGTGAGAAACTCAACCAATATCAATGACTACATTCTCAAAATCTCATAGAATGAATCTATGAGCTTCTCATCAGGTAACCAAGAACATAAGACCTTACTATTGTGTGGCTTCCAAGGATGGATTGTAGCTAAGAGTGAATGATCACGTAGGTACTAAGGTGAGCGGATGGTCGGTTTGGTCACCATGATGGTTTCCAACGAGCACCAATACAATAGGAACACATAATCCTTTCCTACTTAAGGTAATTGCCTATGCATGAGATTCATAGGAAGTAGCTTCTTATTTTGAAGCTCATAGGTTGGGTTCATAAGAGGTAATCCAAGAGTGGTTGGTCATACAATACACATAGGTAGATGTCCTCATGAAGTTCGTCACCATGTGTAAGAGGAGATGGTCACTCTTAATTAAGTCGATAGGTGATTGTCTATATATTATCAAAGGGGTCGCCATCCATATGTTGCCCAAAGAGTGGTGTTACACCCTAGTGCAAGCCAAAGAACATTTGGTTACCTACTTGTTTGTCCCATGGAAATCATTAAAAGGCGAGCTGGGAATAAGAATGGAGTTAGCAAGACAAAATGGTTTTCACCTTAGGGCATCCCATACTAACCAGATGTGCTAGCCGTCTTGCTTCCCCATAGTGAGGAGTGGTAGTCACACAAAGAGGCTCTTATCGCTCTACATAGGTCACATTCAAGTCCAAAGGACAAGCACGAAGATATGGGAGACCATGGACGGGGTATACGCAACACCTACATAGGTGAGACATATTCAATTGATGAACGAATTGAAAAGTGTGAGAAACTCGACCAATATCAATGACTACATTCTCAAAATCTCGATGAGATGTGGAAGCCATTCACAACTTTGTTGTATCTTAATGATAACTTACTAAATCTGAGTAGCAAGTGGCCCTTCCTAGCCAATGAGGAAGCGAATATAAATGGATAATTCTCAGACTATGACTAGACGAGTGCCAAGGGCATGACATTGAAAGGCGTGACCATTTCTATTACCAAATGTTTGAGTTTGACGTCTACAAAAGCACAGGAATATCACAAGGACAAATAAGAGGTTTAGAGCACAAAACAATACATAATCTATTGCCAAGTGGATGTACAAATATAGGTGGCTTGTTTAAACTTATAGCCATGTGTACAAGTCAAGGGGAAAAGGAACCTCCTAAAGAGGGAAGAATTTGCCTCAGCAGGTTCTAAGTGTTGACACATATCACCATCGACATATATCAACAATACATACTTGAAACGTTACAGGATATTCATAAATGTACGATGTACTTATGCAACAATAAATACTGAAGATTCTACATAGATGTTCATGTATGTAGGATGTATTCATGAACTTATGTATGTATGGTTGTGTGCTCGCACATTCTTTGTTTATGTATGTACATAATCACCATTATCCAATAGAACAACTAGAACTCAAAGACTTTAGTAGGACGAAGATGAAGAAGAGAAAGATATATTACTTTCATAAATCATAACTATTCAATCGAACAACTGGATGTTCGAAAACTTGCAGAGATTAAACCCATGGCTTCAGACACATTTGTATTGCTTGACGAAGTATCAAATATAAGATTAATATAAGAAGAAGACGAGGAAGATAAAAATGTTTTACTTGCATGAATTATAAATATTTCAATCGCCTACTAGAGTCTATGGCTATTGGCGAGGATTTGATTCCTACGGTTCGTACACACTCAAAGGAGAAAAAAAAAAGAACAGCCACAATACGTCTGCACGTAATCATTTGTATCAATGTTAGAAATCGATTAAATCATGTCGAAAAGGTGCTCGTTAAAATCTAAGATTAAGTATCCAAATCGCATACACCTAAAAGGGATTTTATGTGTACGAACAATAATTTTATCACTTACTGTGTGCGAAGAATAATGATCTATGCTTTTCGTATTGATCTTGTTTATTTTTTTCAGATCCCTTACCAAGTCACATTATTATAAACATGCACACGCAAACATTACGTAGATATTCATAGATGTATGATCTATGTATGGCACGTATGTACTTATGGCTCGTTATCATTTTTATGGTTTGCAGCCACCCATATGTTTGTTGTATTTGGCTTTGAGCTTCATCAATACTCTAGAATCAAAATAACACGGCGGTGTACTCAGCTTCAGACCTTCCATGAAACATCAGGAGACTCCCTAAATATCAATACCCATACAAAAAGAAGTAAGACATTTGTGCCACTAATATGGAATGTGTGTGTTTTTTTTTTTGGTTGTTTTTTTTGCATAGAGGATTCTCGTGGTGGAGCTTTTTCAGTTGTTAATATTGTAGTGAAAACCTTAAGCCATCTTCTTTTTGTCATATTATGTACATGCATTTTATGCCCTCCCTTAAATTTCTGTTGAGCGCTGTCTATGAGATATCTCACATCATCTCTCTTTGACTCTACAATGATTTGCACCGTATGCTAACAAATGTGTTTCTATATACTACCATTGTCAAGGCCTTGACAGGAACGTACGAGTTATTGCTCTGGGAGAAATTTAAGTCCACATATAGGCAATCTTTATAAGCAGTAATTCCTGCGGTGTGCAAGCCCTCATTTTGTGTGCAGTCCAGGCCATGAGAAGGCACTTGTTTGTATCAATGACAAGGGACATTTCAGCATACGCAGACCGCCAGTCGTCTTCCCTGCATAAGAAGGGGGACCATGAACGACCGAATTTGACGAGTTGGCCCAAGGCAAGACGATGAACTATAAGATTGTTGGCTGTATCGGTTGCGAATGCAGCACCTGCATCTCTGAAGCACACATACCCAGATACGTTGCCTTACAGATTCTGCACGACTCACTCTCGCCTTCTTTAGCTTTCCTCTTAGGACTTCATCATGGGCTCGCGAGCTCTCGTGTCATCGCTGCCTGCGCGGCTGCTGATGAGCGCGGCGCTTAGCGCCGTGGAGGCCAGCTGCAAGATCAAGAATGACCTCAAGTAAGAAGGTGATTATCATACCAGTTGAGGTGGATGTTACTATCGAGGTGGACGTGGGTGCCACGGTTAAGCTGCCACCAGCCCAGCAGAACTGCTATTTCAAAAATCCTGCAACTGGTCACAAGAAGGGTCCCCTCAAGCTCCAGGACAAGGGCACCTACGTGTGCAAAGACGGAGCCAGGCGGTGGCATTGACGTTTATGTAGGCGTCTATGTTTTGGGCATCCTCCAGCTGTCTGCAAAGATCTTCATTTCACTGTAAAACCATTATACATCACTAGTTCTTGTATTTCATTAGCTACTGCACTGCGCATAGGCTACTACAGGGTGTTTCAAGACTACTGTAAAATCGTTGATGGATTTCCAATGTTTCTGTTTTGTAAGTTCAATCGCATTCCCGTATTCATGTCCAATTCTTATGGAACGGATTTTCATGCTCTGTCTTTTCCCTGAACCCCTGTGTACTCTGCTTCTACTAAGACGCTGGATTCGTGTCTTCGCCAGTCCATATTTTTTATTGTTTTTCATGAAATACATCGCAAGGCCTTGAGCTGGTGCGATTTAATAGTAACGCTTTGAAAGATAGCTCTGCGCCTTCTGTCTCCCTATAAAAGAAGTATAGATCAACAAGTAATTTCATGTGCAGCACCTGATCAATGTCACTTCGGACAGGTAAGTTCAAGTGCAGCACCGGATCAATGTCACTTTGGAGTAAGGGACACAAAGTTTGCATGCACGCTTTGCATATACTTGCCTCTGTGCCATCAAAGATGTATCTGCTGGGTAGGCAACAGTCTACTGCGAATGGAATTCAAATTCATAAGATATAACTAATTTGGATTTCGTACAGTATCTTTCATTATCACATGCATACAAAAGTCCACCTCTTTCAACAATTTTGCTTCTCATGGCCAGCTTGTCTACCTCCACGTTGGTTTTGGGTTATGGTCTATGAGGAAACTTGACATTCGACACAATTTCTCTTTGTTTTTTTTTCCTTTGGATTTTTTCAACTCTCTTTTGGAGGCTCGAGGTGCCGAAAGTAGAATTGAAATACAAACTTAGATAGGTGAAGTTGTCAACGGCCACGTAGAATAGCAGAATGCATTTCTCTCTTAATTATGAATAGAGCGTAAACATTGGTTATCACGTACTGGAGTCTGTTATTTCTTTCCAAGACATTGCAGGAGCATCCGCCTATTTGCGAGAGCAATATACGAGTGGAGAGCTAGAGCTGGTGAGGAGCGATATATTACTAGATGTGAGACCTCATAGGTATTTGCGATTGACCGACCGCAGTGGACACACATTTGCAACTTGGAAAAGGAGGTCAATAACCTAGATTAACCATAGGGATATGAATCACATAGATTATCGTAGTGAGGAGGAAACCCTTGATGATTTCGAATAGGAAGGAGGCAACCCTTGAAGATTCGAAATGCAAGAAGAGCAACCAAGAAGGAAACACCACTAGCAAAGAGGTTGGGCTCACCACCAACAACAATGCTAGCTAGCTTAATGAAAGCTCCAAAATTGGTTCTACAATCCCGGAAAGATAACACACTCCTTTTCGAATAAGGCTTCCCACGAAGAAAAGCAACCGGTCAAGATACTATGGAAGTTGCCCCTTTAGGGGAAACTATTATGTAAGGATCCCTCTCCCTCAAAAAGAAAAGTGGAGGAGGAAAACAAGAAAAGGAGGGATAAGGCCCCTCCGTGCAAAGATCTCGATCTCCGATTATCATTATCTTGTCTCTCAATGTTAGAGGGCTATTGGACCCCTCAAGAGCGATACTGATTGGTGAGTGGATCTATTATAAAAGCATAAACCTGGACAGTCATTTGCCTTCAAGAGATCGAAATCGAAGGGCACGAACTACAAAAGATACTTAAGAGTATTTCCTCGTCTTTTGTCTACCTCTCCACAATACACCCAAGGGAAATGGTGGCATGGATATCGGCATTAGTAAAAGTTGGGAACCTAGAATTGTGGATTCCCTTGCTGAGTAGAAACCATCGATGGGTTGGTGCTTCTTTTCGGGGTCCCCAATAGTTCCCCATTATCTTCTTGTATGCTCCTAATACAGTTTGGGAAAGAACTTCCACTTGGAAGTCCTTGGACTCCCTACCCCTCAATGAGATTCTTTGTGGGGACTTTAATATGGTGGAGTTCCTTTTTGATAGATGGAAGAGGATGACATGATTGATTGATGGGTAGGAGAAGGAATTTCGGAACCAAGTGAAGTTACACGTGGATCTGGTGGAGATCAAGGATATTGTTAGTTTCTCTTGTTCAAAACTCAAGTTTGTGTTGACTTGCAAAAAGCAAGACTCAATTGGAGCCATCTCTCACAAAATATTGTCAGTAGTTGGGGCTCCCTTCCCTCTCTGGCAGTGTGGAGTGGTCATCTCTGATCACTACCAGATTGTGATTACCTTCAAGCGGATCATCAATGTCATAAAATCGGGTTGGTTTCATGCCAATCAGAACAATTTTTCTCTCCTCTCGGTCTAAATTGAAATGACTAAGGCTTGGAGCAGGGCCTTTGCCTCCTAATCCTCTCTAGCTAGATGTTGGAGAAGGGCTTTCCTGCATGGAACACTCAGGAAACCTCTTCTATTTGTGCCCCAAATCAATATTGATTTTTTATCATGCTCTTGAGAGAGTCATGTTGTTATAGGGATAAATAAACTAGAAGCAAGCTTTGTTGGGCTAAGCGATTGGATTTAGAGAGCATCCATGTATTTGCGATAGCAATATACGAGTGGAGAGCTAGAGCTAGTGAAGAGCGGTACATTTTTAAATGTGAGACCTGATATGTATTTGCTCTTGGTGAGAGTGGATAGATTCCCAAAGGATTGTATTCTTGTTCGTTGGGTGCATATTGCACAAGCGCTTTAGATCCCTCAAGCATTCTCATTGTGAGCCTTCATAGCTTTGTTAGAACTAATAAAATTAATGATAATATATAAGTTAAATCAAGAAAAGAAATGTAAATAAAGTTATAAATAAATGAAATGACATGCCCACATAACCGCGAGTCATTCTCTCTCTCTCTCTCTGTTTGTCTCTATGTTCCACTCTTTGTGCCTCTTTATGTATGATTTATTAATTTTTCCAGCAGGGATCTCAAGCAGTTCATATTATTGATATTTTCTTTTCTCTTTTCACAAGACGAAAGAAAGATAGGGATCGGTGAAATACTATCGTCTTTTGAAGAAATTGTAAAAGTGATAATTATGTGTAATGAACTAATAGAAATAGAGGTTTCAGATCAAGCACGGTTAAAATTGGATAAAAAGTGGACTTGTTCATGAAAGACAATAAAGAGGATTAAGGAATAAAAATGGTAACATAAGAGGATGCATGTGTAATGTCCACATCATCATAAAGAGGAGGGCTTTCCACTTCAATGTATGGTTCTATATGACAAAGAACTTTCAGAGGACTATCACAAACCTAAGAAACAAGAATATAAGTAAGAAACAACACATGGAGCCTAATTCATTGATGATTTGAGAAATGGAGGTCTTGAAAGAGTCTCGCTTCTACCTTCATCTCAATAAAGTGGTTCAAAGCGTTGCATTATTGCACATTATAGAGGTCTCTTATATTCAATTATACTGATGTAGTGTTTATGAGATGAAAAACTTACATAGGAGGCGGTGAGGAAATTAAGCCACACCTATTGTTAAGACAAAAAAAAAAAGCGAAAAAAAGCTTACTATGAAGTGTACCTATCACCTTTATTACTCAAAGATGATTTGTTCCACTATAAAAGATGATTTGTTACACTATAAGGCAAGGGATTTGGGCGTGTGTACTGTAGTGTTTAACGCATTACGGTTTTGGAGTGATGGTTCAAATTCAATCATCCATTCATTCGATTGATATTATCCCTCAAAAGTAGACGATAAATGGATCCCATGGATGTATGACCTAATCATATGAAGATTCCAGCTCATGACCTGCCAGTTTAGAGTGTGATTACCATTAGCCTCAAAAGCCACGGGTGGGGATTACCTCCTAATCCTTTCTCTTACGATGTAGTTCAAGCCATCTCTTGCCTATCATTTTTTTAATTCTAACACCTTGTTCGCCTTCTAGGGATCGTTGTTCTCAATGATCAATCTCTCGAATTGATTTCCTCACCCTTGCACACTCTTTTGAACCTTTCTGTTTTCAACCCTTGGTCTCTTGAACCTTGCCTTTCTGCTTCTTGGCCACTTGCCTATGGGCTTGCCCTTGCTTTCAACCTTGGTATCTTGAGCCTTGCATTTTTGTTCTTGGACACTAGCTTACAGACTTGCCTTTCTCTCAATCGTGGTCTCGTGAACATAGTTCTCACCCATGCAAGGTATCTAGGATCCTCAATCTAGGTGCTTCTATTGGAACACTCATATCAAGTGCTTTTAATAGCATTTTACAATGTCTAAATATGACCTAGGGATTGGGAGATACACTCTAATCTTTGTTGGGCTCACCATTGAGAGAAACCCATGCACATTCTGTCCACCTTGCCCAAGCCTACATCCTAGGCTCTAATATAGATTGTGGGAATTGAAGTTGTGACCTACCACACAAGATGATCGGAGTTCTATTGCATTCCTGCATTCATGTTCAATTCTTACTGGAACTATTTTCATGCTGTGTCTTTCCTTGAATCTAAGATTAAGTTTCCCAGTCGCATATACCTAAAAGCGATATTTATGTGTACGAACAATAATTTTATCACTTTATGTCGTGCGAAGAATAATGATCTATGCTTTTCGTATTGATCTTGTTTATTTTGGAGATCCCTTACCAAGTCACATTATTATAAACATGCTTTCTCAAACATTACGTAGATATTCATTATGCGGGCATTCTCTCTGAGCCTCATAGCTTTGTTAGAACTAATAAACTTAATGATAATATATAAATGTCAATAAAAAACAATGTAAATAAGATATAAATAAATGAGATCAAATGCCCTACATAACTAGGCGTCTGTCCCTATCCCCTCTCTCTCTCTCTCCCTCTATGTGCCACACTTAATTGGCTTGGTTGTGAAATTTGTTGATGACAGATACACAGTTCATGATCTATCAAACGGCAATGTGATATGGCTTTTGGCATTGTATGTCGTGGGTTGTATAAGCTCATAGACTATGAAAGATCTGTGAATGATTCCGCATGTGCAGTACATGATTCTCAAGTTGTGTCGGATTCAAAGCTTTGGCATGCATGCTCTCCTCACTTGAATTTTGCTAGTTTGCGACGCCTACACAAATGTGAAATGGTGTCCTCTTTGCCCAAACTAGAGGCACCCGGAAAACATGTTTGAGAAGGCTATATTTTTGGGCAAAATGCAGCGTTCCTCCTTTCCAAAAGATGGTTTAGTACGGGCTACTCAGAAATTGCACCTTGTACATAGTGGTGCTTGTGGTCCTATGCAGATACCTTCTTTTCGAAATTATCTTTATTTGTGACTTTCATCGATGATGTTTCCACGCATGCATGGGTCTATCCATTGAAGGAAAAGTCTGAATTGTTCATGTGCTTCAATAGTTTTTGGTTTGGGCTAAAAATTTGTGAGCATGTAAAATGGCACCCTCCCTTCTAATCGAAGGGGGGAAATATATGTCTTTTTGATTTTGAATGCATTTCTAGGCAGAACTTGGGATAAAACACCACTCTAGAGTCTCGTATACAACTTAATAGAATGGAATTGCTGAACGAAAGAATAGGTCACTCATAGAGATGGCACCGTGTATAATCAAGAGTCACGCTTACCACATAGTTTTTGGCTTGAGGATTTCATGTGTGTCGCATATATAATGAATAGGTGTCCCACTAAAGCATTGAAGTCTATCCACTCATATGAGGATTGGCATGATCGCAAGCCAATTGTTGCTCATCTATGTTTTCTTTGTTGTTTGGCATATGCATTAGGGAGTGAACAACATCGTAGAAAACTTGGATGATAAAGCAGTAAAATGTATTTTTGTTGCGTATAGTTGTTAAAGTAAAGGATATCGTCTATATCATCCACATACTAAATGCATTCTCGTTAGCCGTGATGTTGTTTTTGCGGAAGATGCTATTCAGTTTATTACTTTCATATACTAAGGAGACATTTGTCAG
The DNA here is from genome assembly GCA_020310875.1 of Ceratopteris richardii. Taxonomy (NCBI): domain Eukaryota; kingdom Viridiplantae; phylum Streptophyta; class Polypodiopsida; order Polypodiales; family Pteridaceae; genus Ceratopteris; species Ceratopteris richardii. The sequence continues at coordinate 7,626 of MU261059.1, read as the reverse complement.
TGACAAAGACATGTATGATACAGGTTGGAGAGCCTAGTCCTGTCCCAAATGAAGCATCTTCTCAACCTTTGCAGGTTTCATGTGATGATGAAAATCATCCTATTTCTAATGCAGATTTACATGATGCACTTGTTGATGAGACAACTGATATTGAGGAGGCAGAAACTATGCCAAAATGGCTAGGTGCAGACTTTGTGTGGTAGCAAATTAGATGCACCTCTATCATATCCTACTCAATCAAGCTCTCATACTGCCTCCTTTGCATCAGATTGCTATGTCACATTCAAGTCCAAAGGACTAGCATGAAGATTATAGGAGACTATGGACAGGGTTATAACCAACACCTACATAGGTGAGAGATATTCAATTGATGAACGAATTCAAAAGTGTGAGAAACTCAACCAATATCAATGACTACATTCTCAAAATCTCATAGAATGAATCTATGAGCTTCTGGTCAAGTAACTGAAGAACATAAGACCTTACTATTGTGTGGCTTCCAAGAATGGATTGTAGCTAAAGTGGATGATCAGGTAGGTAGTAAGGTGAGGGGATGGTGGGTTTGGTCACCATGATGGTTTCCAAGAGCACCAACACAATAGGAACACATAATCCTTTACTACTTGAGGTAATTGCCTATGCATAGGAGATTCATAGGAAGTAGCTTCTTATTTTGAAGCTCATAGGTTGGGTTCATGAGAGGTAATCCAAGAGTGGTTGGTCAATACAATACACATAGGTAGCTGTCCTCATGAAGTTCGTCACCATGTGTAAGAGGAGATGGTCTCTCTTATTGAAGTCGATAGGTGATTGTCTATATATTATCAAAGGGGTGTCCATCCATATGTTGCCCAAAGAGTGGTGTTACACCCTAGTGCAAGCCAAAGAACATGTGGTTACCTACTTGGATGTCCCATGGAAATCATTAAAAGGCGAGGTGAGGCATAAGAATGGAGTTTGCAAGACAAAATGGTTTTCACCTTAGGGCATCCCATACTAACCAGATGTTGGTAGCTCTCTTGCTTCCCCATAGTGAGGAGTGGTAGTCACCAAGAGGCTCTTATCGCTCTACATAGGTCACATTCAATTCCAAAGCACAAGCATGAAGATATGGGAGACCATGGACGGGGTATACGCAACACCTACATAGGTGAGAGATATTCATTTGATGAACGAATTCAAAAGTGTGAAAACTCGACCAATATTAATGACTACATTCTCAAAATCTCGATGAGATGTGGAAGCCATTCACAACTTTGTTGTATCTTAATGATAACTTACTAAATCTGAGTAGCAAGTGGCCCTCCTAGCCAATGAGGAAACGAATATAAATGGATAATTCTCAGACTATGACCAGACGAGTGCCAAGGGCATGACATTGGAAGGCGTGACCATTTCTATTACCAAATGTTTGAGTCTGACGTCTACAAAAGCACAGGAATAGCACAAGGACGAATAAGAGGTTTAGAGCACAAAACAATACATAATCTATTGCCAAGTGGATGTACAAATATAAGTGGCTTGTCAAATTATAGCCATGTGTACAAGTCAAGGGAAAAAGGAACGTCCTAAAGAGGGAAAAATTTGCCTCAGTGGTCGTAAGTGTTGACACATATCACCATCGAAATATATCAACAATACATACTTGAAAAGTTACAGGATATTCATCTATGTACAATGTATTTATGCAACAATACATACTGAAGATTCTACATAGATGTTCATGTATGTAGGATGTATTCATGCACTTATGTATGTATGGTTGTCTCGTCGCAAATTCTTTGTTTATGTATGTACACAATCACCATTATCCAATAGAACAACTAGAACTTCAAAGACTTTAGTTGGATCTTAAACCCATGGATTAAGAAACATTCATTTTCCCTAAATCGAAGAATCAAGTATATAAGATTAATATAAGACGAAGATGAAGAAGAGAAAGATATATTACTTCCATAAATTATAACTACTCAATCGAACAACTGGATGTTCGAAAACTTGCAGAGATTTAATCCCATGGCTTCAGACACATTTGTATTGCTTGACGAAGTATCAAATATAAGATTAATATAAGAAGAAGACGAGGAAGATAAAAATGTTTTACTTGCATGAATTATAAATATTTGAATCGCCTACTAGAGTCTATGGCTGTGAAAACTTAGGGTGGAAATAGGTTGGGGGCTATTGGCGAGGATTTTGATTCCTACGACTCGTACCACACTCAAATGGAGAAAAAAAAAAGAACAGCCACAATACGTCTGCACGTAATCATTTCTTCAATGTTAGAAATTGATTAAATCGTGTCGAAAAGGTGCTCGTAAAATTCTAAGATTAAGTATCCAAAACGCATACACCTAAAAGGGATTTATGTGTACGAACAATAATTTTATCACTTACTGTGTGGAAGAATAATGATCTATGCTTTTCGTATTGATCTTGTTTATTTTTTTTCAGATCCCTTACCAAGTCACATTATTATAAACATTATTATTATAAGCAAGCCAACTATTGCTCATCTGTGTTTTTTCTTTTTGTTGTTTGGCATATGCGTTAGTGAGTGAACAACATCGTAGAAAATTGAATGATAAAGCACTAAAATGTATTTTTGTGCGTACAGTTCTGAAAGTAAAGGATATCAACTATATCATCCACATACTAAATGCATTTGGTTAGCTGTGATGTTGTTTATTGTGGAAGATGCTATTCAACCATTGGCTTTCAGTGTACTAAGGAGACATCTGTTAGTGACAAAGACATTGTATGATACTAACAAAGACCATGTATGATCTTTGCTGCCTCTTTTTACAGGTGGACAACTTAGTCCCTCGTCCAAATGAGGCAACTTCTCAACCTTTGCAGGTTCCATGTGACGATGAAAATCATCCTATTTCTAATGCAGATTTACATGATGCACTTGTTGATGAGATAGCTCATATTGAGGAGGCAAAAACTATGCCAAACTGGCTGGTGCAGACTTTGTGTGGTAGCAAATTAGATGCACCTCTATAATATCCTACTCGATGCAGGCTCCCATAGTGCCTCTTTTGCATCATGTCGAAAAGGTGCTCGTAAAATCTGCAGAATAAGTATCCAAATCGCATACCACCTAAAAGGGATTTTATGTGTACGAACAATAATTTTATCACTTACTGTGTGCGAAGAATAATATCTATGCTTTTCGTATTGATCTTGTTTATTTTTTTCAGATCCCTTACCAAGTCACATTATTATAAACATGCACACGCAAACATTACGTAGATATTCATAGATGGATGATCTATGTATGGCACGTATGTACTTATGGCTCGTTATCATTTTATGGTTTGCAGCCACCCATATGGTTGTTGTATTTGGCTTTGAGCTTCATCAATACTCTAGAATCAAAATAACAAGGCGGTGAACTCAGCCTTCAGACTTTTCATGAAATATCAGGAGACTCCCTAAATATCAATACCCATACAAAAAGAAGTAAGACATTTGTGCCACTATTGGAATGTGTGTGTGTTTTTTTTTGGGTTGTTTTTTTGCATAGAGGATTCTCGTGGTGGAGCTTTTTCAGCTGTGAATATTGTAGTGAAACCTTAAGCCATCGTCTTTTTTTTCATATTATGTACATGCATTTAAGGCCCTCCCTTAAATTTCTGTTGAGCTTGTGCTGCTTTCGCGGTCTATGACATATCTCACATCATCTCTCTTTGACTCTACAATGATTTGCACCGCATGCTAACAATGTGTTTCTATCACTACCATTGTCAACGCCTTGACAGAAACGTACGAGTTATTGCTCTGGGAGAAATTTCAAGTCCACATATAGGCAATCTTATAAGCAGTAATTCGCTGGCGGTGTGGCAAGCCCTCATTTTGTGTGCAGTCCAGGCCATGAGAAGGCACTTGTTTGTATCAATGGACAAGGGGACATTTCAGCAATTCCTCCTTTCCAAAAGATGGTTCAGTTCGGGATACTTACAAATTTCACCTTGTACATAGTGATGTATGTGGTCCTATAGCAGATACCTTCTTTTCGAAATTATCTTTAATTTATGACTTTTCATCCACGAATTTTCCACACATGCATGGGTCTTATTCATTGAAGGCAAAGTTTGAACTATTAATGTGCTTCAAATAGTTTTTGGGTTTGGCTGAAAATATGTGAGCATGTACAATGGGGACCCTCCCTTCTAATAAAGAGGGGGAGGGGGAATATATGTCTTCTGAATTTAAACACATTTCTAGCTGAAATTGGGATAAAACACCTAGGTAGAGTGTCCGTAATACACTTCAACAAAATGGAGTTGTTGAACGAAAGAATAGGTCACTCATGGAGTTGGAAAGGTGTATAATCACGAGTCACGCTTTACCACATAGTTTTCTGTATTGAGGTTGTCATGTGTGTCGACATATACTCAATAGTTGTCCCACTAAATCGTTGTAATCTATCACTCCATATGAGGCTTGGCATGATGGCAAGCTAACTGCTGCTCATCTGTGTGTTTTTGGTTGTATGCCATATGCATTAGTGAGTGAACAATATCACAAAAAATTGGATGATAAAGCAATAAAATGTATTTTGTTGGGTATAGTTTCTGAAAGTAAAGGCTATCGTCTATATCATCCACACTATCATCTTGTTAGCTGTGATGTTTATTTTTGTGGAAAGATTCTATTCAGCCATTGCTTTCATGTACTAAGGAGACATCTATTAGCGACAAAGACATGTATGATACTCTGCTACCCTCTTTCTATAGGTGGACAACCTAGTGCTAGTCCAATGAGGCAACTTCTCAACCTTTACATGTTTTCATGTGATGGTGCAGATCATCCTATTTCTAATGCAGATTTACGTGATGCACTTGTTGATAGAGAGAGCTGATATTGAGGAGGCAAAAACTATGCCAAAATGGCTGGTGCAGAATTTGTGTGATAGCAAATTAGATGCACCTCTATCATATCGTAACTCTGATTAGGCTCTCATAGTGCCTCTTTTGCATCAGATTGCTATGTCACATTCAAGTCCAAAGGACAAGCATGAAGATATAGGAGACTATGGACGGGTTATACCCAACACCTACATAAGTGAGAGATATTCAATTGATGAATGAATTGAAAAGTGTGAGAAACTCAACCAATATCAATGAGTACATTCTCAAAATCTCATAGAATGAATCTATGAGCTTCTGGTCACGTAACCAAGAACATAAGACGTTACTATTGTGTGGCTTCCAAGAATGGATTGAAGCTAAGAGTGGGTGATCACGTAGGTAGTAAGGTGAGCGGATGGTCGGTTTGGTCACCATGATGGTTTCCAAGGAGGACCAATACAATAGGAACACATAGTCCTTTCCTACTTGAGGTAATTGCCTATGCAAGAGATTCATACGAAGTAGCTTCTTATTTTGAAGCTCATAGGTTGGGTTCATAAGAGGTAATCCAAGAGTGGTTGGTGATCCAATACACATAGGTAGCTATCCTCATGAATTGGTCACCATATGTAAGAGGAGATGGTCATTCTTATTGAACTCAATAGGTGATTGTCTATATATTATCAAAAGGGTGGCCATCCATATGTTGCCCAAAGAGTGGTGTTACACCCTAGTGCAAGCCAAAGAACATGTGGCCAACTACTTGGATGTCCCATGGAAATCATTAAAAGGCGAGGTGGGCATAAGCATGGAGTTTGCAACACAAAATGGTTGTCATCTTAGGGCATCCCATACTAACCAGATGTGGTAGCCCTCTTGCTTCCCCATAGTGAGGAGTGGTAGTCACACAAAGAGGCTCTTATCGCTCTACATAGGTCACATTCAAGTCCAAAGAAAAGCATAAAGATATGGGAGACCATGAACGGGTATACACGACACCTAGATAGGTGAGAGATATTCAATTGATGAACGAATTGAAAGTGTGAGAAACTCAACCAATATCAATGACTACATTCTCAAATCTCGATGAGATGTGGAAGCCATTCACAAACTTTGTATCCTAATAAATCTAAGTAGCAAGTGGCCCTCCTAGCCAATGAGGAAAGGAATATAAATGGACAATTCTCAGACTATGACTAGACGACTGCCAAGGACATGACATTGGAAGGCGTGACCATTTCTATTACCAAATGCTTGAGTTTGACTTCTACAAAAGCACAGGAATAGCACAAGGACGAATAAGTGGTTTAGAGCACAAAACAATACATAATCTATTGCCAAGTGGATGTACAAATATAAGTAACTTGTTAAACTTATAGGCATGTGTACAAGTCAAGGGGAAAAAGGAACCTCCTAAAGAGGGAAAAATTGGCCTCAGTGGTTCTAAGTGTTGACACATATCACCATCGAAATATATCAACAATACATACTTGAGAAGTTACAGGATATTCATCAATGTACGATGTATTTATGCAACAATACATACTGAAGATTCTACATAGTTGTTCATGTATGTAGGATGTATTCATGCACTTATGTATGTATGGTTGTGTGCTCGCTTATTCTTTGTTTATGTATGTACACAATCACCATTATCCAATAGAACAACTAGAACTTCAAAGACTTAGTGGATCTTAAACCCATGGATTAAGAAACATTCATTTTGCCTAAATGAAGCATCAAGTATATAAGATCAATATAGACGAAGATGAACAAGAGAAAGACATATTACTTCCATAAATCATAACTATTCAATCGAACAACTAGATGTTCGAAAACTTGCAGAGATTAAACCCATGGCTTCAGACACATTTGTATTGCTTGACGAAGGATCAAATATAAGATAATATAAGAAGAAGACGAGGAAGATAAAAATGTTTTACTTGCATGAATTATAAATATTTGAATCGCCTACTAGAGTCTATGGCTCTGAAAACTTAGAGTGGAAATAGGTTGGGGGCTATTGGCGAGGATTTGATTCCTACAATTCGTACACACTCAAAGGAAAAAAAAAAGAACAGCCACAATACGTCTGCACGTAATCATTTCTATCAATGTTAGAAATTGATTAAATCGTGTCGAAAAGGTGCTCGTAAAATCTAAGATTAAGTATCCAAATCGCATACACCTAAAAGAGATTTTATGTGTACGAACAATAATTTTATCACTTACTGTGTGCGAAGAATAATATCTATGCTTTTCGTATTGATCTTGTTTATTTTTTTTTCAGATCCTTACAAGTCACATTATTATTATAAGCAAGCCAACTGTTGCTGATTTGTGTTTTTTTGTTGTTTGGGATATGCATTAGTGAGTGAACAACATCGTAGAAAATTGGATGATAAAGCACTAACATGTATTTTTGTGGTGTACACTTCTGAAAGTAAAGGATATGAACTATATCATCCACATACTAAATGCATTCTCGTTAGTTGTGATGTTGTTTTTGTGGAAGATGCTATTCAGCCATTGCTTTCATGTACTAAGGAGACATTTGTTAGTGACAAAGACATGTATGATACTTTGCTGCCTCTTTTTATGGGTGGACAGCCTGGTCCTCGTCCAAATGAGGCAACTTCTCAACCTTTGCAGATTTCATGTGACGATGAAAATAATCCTATTTTAATGCAAATTACATGATGCATTTGTTGATGAGATAGCTCATATTGAGGAGGCAAAAACTATGTCAAAATGGCCGGTGCAGACT
>MU261058.1:32500-115000 GCA_020310875.1 Ceratopteris richardii | reverse complement strand
AGAAACAAACAGATAGATAAACAGAGAGAGACAGATTGATAGACAGACAGACAGATAGAGAGATAGACAGATAGATGTGAGGATGGATTTGTACTTGATGGAGATGAAGTGGTGTTGTAGATTCTTTGCACTCCACTAGCCAATTGAACTCGAGAGATATGTAGAGGGCCCTTTTATCTTGCCAAAGGATGGATTAGACACCCTATATACCTTGGAAGATCACTCTCAAAAAGATGAATCAAAGAGGATAGGTAAGAGTTGATCCAAGACTAAAAAAACTTTCTATTTTTGTTCCTACACCTATGCAATGTTTTGAATAGTTCTTTGAGCACAACACCAATTGGCTTAATTCCTTTGGGGAACTCTAATTAACTTAGTAAGCTAACAATCATGAGTGATTTTATAAATAATGGTGGAGTACATGCAGAGAAAGGAGTTTAGCAAGTCACAGCTCCATCCCGACATTCACGGGCTACAATAGTCATCAGACCAGTGAGCAAATAAATGCTTATATCTGACGATCCAGAGAAGCAATGCTAACGAAACTTTGTAGGATTATAATAGACAATTGTCTATATGCAGATTCTATCATGCTTTAAATCATGGAAAATGATAAACTAGGCACTGAGAACAAACTCTGAGAAGATCGTTGTTCTAATGGAGTACTAACAGAGAAGTATAATGAGAATATAATAATCATATATGTATTAAAACATGTACAAATACAATGTCATTTGCAACCATACATGGCTCAATGAGCTAGATTTGAATGAGATATGAGATGGGCTCTCTCGTCACAATAGAACTCACTCAAAGTGATCTCATGGGCTCGAGATAATACATGGGTCTTTTGATCCCCTTTTTATAATCATGTTTGGAGCCACGGTCTGAGTTCAAATTCAAACTTCTACCTAAAAGCTGAATCCTAAAAAGTAGCATAGATTCCCTCATCACTCAACAACTGATTGATTCGTGATTTTAGAGCTTCCTAACTCCACGTGGGTGTAACCCACTTTTACAAGGATAAATATGAACTATTTTTACGAGAGACTATTCATATGTATTCTTGCATAGGTTATGCCAAGAAATCAAGCATAAGTTAGTCAACCAAGTCTGTTGGCTTGGGTTTAATTGCACCAGTAGCTCCCCCTCAAGCCCAACATGCTTGATCTTCATTCATTCTTGATTTCTTTCAAACCAATCATAGCTTTGCATTTACTGAGTTTTGTTCCATCTAATGCCTTGGTTAAAATGTCTACACATTGTTGATGAGTTGACACATATGATAGTTAAAATTCCTTGCTCACAATCTTCTCTCTTACATAGTGGTAATGTACTTCAATATGTTTAGTCCTTGCGTGAAAATTTGGATTGGCAGCTAAATGAATGGAACTCATCTTGTCACCAAAAATACTTGGAGTTCCAATCTATAATCTAAGATCTGTAAATAATTTCTTCATCCACATTGCTTCTTGAGTAGCTATAGCAAGACCTTTGTATTCAGCTTTAGTGGAAGAGAGAGCAACTGTGGGTTGCTTCTTAGATGACCATGACACAAGTTTTGACCCTGTAAAGGTAAGATATCATGAGGTGCTCTCTTCTCTTCCTTGGAACCAGCCCAATCTACATCAGAGAACAACTTTAGACTTAAATCAGATACATAAGGGTAGTATAACCCTTCATTCATGGTCCCTTTGAGATATCTCAGTATCCTCTTGGCAGCATCCATGTGAGGTTTCATGGGTGTGTGCATAAATTGACTTAGCACATTCACACTATAACATATATCTACCCTTGTCAATGTACCATCGTTCAAACTACCTACAAGACTTTGATAACCTGTGATATCTTCTATGAGTTCACCTTCATGTGAGCTCAATTTACGATTAACCTCCATTGGAGTACCTGCAATCCTTCAATCTTGCATCTTGAACTTTGTCAACAAGTCTTTAATGTATTCCCTTTGAGTAAGGAATAGACCATGATCTCTGTATACTACTTCCAATCCTAGGAAGTATGTGAGTGAACCCAAGTCACTTATCTTGAACTCTTCTTGCATCTGCTCCTTGATCTTCTTTATCCCATCTGCATCATTTCTTATAAACATAATATCATCCACATACACACACAAATAGATGACTTCAGAATTACTCTTTTTGATGAAGAGTGATGGATTTGCCTTGCTAGGTTGAAATCCTTTATCTTGAAAGAATGAAACAAGCCTGTGATTCCAAGCCCTTAGGGCTTGCTTTATCCATCCATTAAGAAATGCATTTTTTACATCCAACTGAAGTATCCTCCAATTCTTGTAAGAAGCAATACTAAGCAGGACTCTAATTGTAGGTATCTTTGCCATAGGAGAGAAGGTCTCCTCATAATCAATTCCCTGAGTTTGTGCAAAGCCTTTTGCCACAAGCCTTGTCTTATACCTGTTAATGGAGCCATCTGAGTCCTTCTTTAATTTGTAGATCCATCTTGAGCATATCACTTTCAGTGATGAAGACTTGGGAACTAATTCCCAAGTGTTATTTTCCTCAAGAGCTTCAACCTCTTCTTCCATTGCATGCCTCCACTCTAATTTCTTCTTTGCATCCTCAAATGTTGAGGGTTCCTCTTGATTTATGTCCTGTGCTAGATAGATTGAATGTTTAGTAACTAGAGAAGTATCAAACCCATACCTCTCTGGTTTTCTTTTCTCCCTCATGAACCTTCTTAAGCCATGATGTGATGATTCTGCCTCTTGTCCAAGTTCCTACGTTTTAGCTTTACCTTTAGACTTCCACATTTTGAGTTTTTCAATCTGAGTTGCTTCATCATCTTCTGAGCTATCCTGTTCTTCAATTTTAGGAGGGTTATCCTTGACACGCTTTGGAAAATCTTTTTCAAGATCATAAGGTGTTTTGATCATACTGCATGAGTCTTCATACCAAGAACTATTCTCATCAAATACTACATCTCTACTCACCAAGAATCCTTTGGTTGTTGGGTTATATAGCCTGTAGCCTTTTTGGTTGTTTTCATATCCAATGAACACACATCTTTCAGCTTTTGGATCCATCTTTCCTCTAACTTGTGAAGGAACATGAGCATAAGCTATACATCCAAAAATCTTACAATGATCCAAGCTTGGTTTTCTTCCATCCCAAGCCCCATATGGCATCATGCCATCAAGTGATTTTGAAGGTAACCTGTTAATCAAATAAGTGGCTTTGGATACAGCCTCAGCCCATAAATAATTCGGTAAATGTTTTTCATTCAACATAGACCTTGCAGCTTCAACAATTGTCCTATTCCTTCTCTCTACCACTCCATTTTGATCAAGAGTGAACCTTGTAGTAATTTCTCTTTTGATTCCCCTCTCTTGAAGAAAGGAGTCAAATTCATCGGAGAAATACTCTCCCCCTCCATTTGACCTTAGCCTTTTCAGTGTTTTACCTGTTTCGTTCTCCACAAAAGCTAAATATCTTTTGAAGCATGAAAAGACTTCATCCTTGTGTTTCATAAAGTATAGTATAGTCCATCTATTGCAATCATCAATGAAGGAGACATAATACCTTGATCCAGATATTGAAGCATCCTTGCTAGGTCCCCATACATCTGTATGAACCAAATCCAAGAGATCTCCATGCATATCCTTTCTTCATGAATGGTAACCTGTGACACTTTCCAAGTTGACATGTACAACACTTATGTGTTGCTTTGGCAAATTAGGGAGCCCAAGTACACTTTGGCCCCTGCACATTTGCTTTAATGATCTTTCACCAATATGTGCTAACCTTTTGTGCCATACTTCCAATTCTGTGAGTGTCTGACTGCCATAATTAAAGAGAGCAATGTTCCTAGTGTCTTGTAATTCAAATGTGAATAATCTACCTATATTTTCACCCTTTGCAATCCTCCTGAATCCTTGACTTGGATCTTCAACAAATGCTCCTCCTTTTGTGAACCTTACTTGTAGGCCTTTCTCCACAATCTGTCCTACACTTATCAAATTCTTTGTGATGGTAGAGACATAGAGTATCTTGCTAAGTAGATTGATGTTTCCATCAGGTGCTTTTACATTTCCTATCTTCTCCAACAGGTGTCTTGTATCATCACCTATTTGCACTTCATGCTTGTTCCTTGGATCTTGGAAATCTAATAGGAGGGACACATTTCCTGCCACATGATTTGAGCAACTTGAATCTATGTAGAAAACATGCCCATCATATTTACCTTGTGACATTGTCATATTCATGAGAAGTAGAGAGTCTTCTTGATTTGAGTCTTCTGTGTAATTTTTGTAATCTCTTCTCCCTTTGTATCCTCCTTGGTAGGTTGAATAGTTGTAGTTGTTGTGGTTGCCATGGAAATTGTTGAGCCTTCCTCTTGAGTAGCCATAACCTCCTCTGTTGTAGCTTATGCCTCTTTGATTCTTGGAATTCCTAAAGCAATTCTTAGTTGTTTGATTAGATAATCCACAAATAGAACAAGGATTAGAGTCTTGGGGTCTCCCCTTGCCTTGTCTTACTCCTCTGCCTCTACCTCTACCATGTCTTCCTCTACCTGCATAGTTAGCTTGGTGTGTACCTTCTTCATCATCCACTTTCTTTCCTTTCCCTTTGTTGACTTTGGCTTTATTTTTATCAGTATACAAATCAGAAGATTGATTACCTTTGGAACCTTCTGCATTTTTCATGAGCTTGGCCTCTTGGGTAAGTAGTTGTCACATAAGTGTATTAAAATCTGGTACATGCATATCCATGTATAGATCCATTGCTGTTGTAAAGGCTTCCCACTTGTCATCTTCCTTCAGACCATTGATGACTTTCCTTACAATTTGTTTTTCATCTATCACTTCTCCAATGCCTCCTAGCTGATTAGCAATAATGTTTATGTTTGTGACAAAATCAGTCACATTTTGCTTGGAAGATTTCTGGAGTGTTGTGAAGTCCAACCATAGTTGGTTCTTTATGGCCTTTGTGCTTGAAGAGAAGAAGGCCTCAAGTGCATTCCACACTTTCCTGTGATGTTTTACAAATTCTAATGTGAGGCAACAAAAAAATCAAAGATAGAGTTGATGAGATAAGACCTTACAAGTGCATCCTTGGAGCACCACGTGTTCAATCTTTCTTGCTCTTCTTGTGTAGGTTGACCTTTATTCCTAAAACTTGGCATAACTTCATCTCCACCTATATAACCATATAGATTCCTATCTTGAAGATAAGATTCCATCCTCAAAGACCAGGCTGAGTAGTTACCTCTATCCAATTTATCAATTGATGAAGGAAATCCATCTACCATGTTGTCCAACCTTGCTCTGATACCATTGTGAGGATGGATTTGTACTTGATGAAGATGAAGTGGTGCTGCAAAATCTTTGTACTAGACCAGCCAAATGAACTTTAGAGATATGTAGTGGACCCTTTTAGCTTGCCAAAGGATGTATTAGACACCCTATATACCTTCAAAGATCACTCTCAAAAAGATGAATCAAAATAGATAGGTAAGAGTTGATCCAAGAGTAAAAAACTTGCTATTTTTGTTCCTACACCTGTTTAGTGTTTTGAACAGTTCTCTGAGCACAACAGCAATTGGATGAATTCCTTTTAGGGAACTCTAATTAACTTAGTAAGCTAAAAATCATGAGTGATTTCATAAAAAATGATGGACCACATGCACAGAAAGGAGTTTAGCAATTCATAGCTCCATCCCAACATTCACTAGCTCCAATAGTCATCAAACCAGTGAGCAAAGATATGCTACTATTTGACGATCAAGAGAAGCAATGCTAATCAAATATCTATGGTATTGATTACCTGTGCGTGTAGTAGTAACATCATGATCAAGTATTTTTTCTGGAATTAAAACTTCAGCATCCTCTTCTAACAATGGAGGATCATCCAAAATAGGAATGAGTGGTAAAATTCCTTTAAATGGTTTCAATAAACTGATATGAAAAGAATTATGAATATTCCAATGAGAAGGTATATCTAATCTAAAAGCATTCTCATTAATTTTTTGAATAATACGGAAAGGTCCATAATAACATGGTGCAAGTGTTACCTTAGGATGTTGTAGAATATTTTTCAAACGTCGTTTAATTATGTGCAACCAAACATAATCATTTTCATTAAATTGTTTAGCTGCTCGTTTCTTATTAATATTACTGGTATAACGTTCTTGACTCTTTTTAATATGCTCATGAACCTCATGAAGTATAGAAATATGATCTTGTGTAAAAGAATCAACCATAGGTATGTCAGTTTGAATGATAGACATGGGAGTAGGAAGCTTTTTACAATACACAATTTCATTTGGTGCACGTCCAGTAGTGGTATGTGTTGTGTTATTATATGGAAATTAGAGTAAAGAAAGTTTCTCATCCCAATTAGTTGGATTATCTAAAGAATAACAACTTAATAGATCCAAAATAGTACTATTCGTAGCTTCACTTTGCCCATTACTTTCAGGATGAAATGCAGAACTAAAATCTATTTTGGAGCCTAAATTTTTAAATAATGCAACCCAAAAGTGATTACAAAAACGAACATCACGATCGGATAAAATTACTTTTGGAAAACCATGATGTGGAAAAATACATTTAATAAATAATTTGGCAGCTTGAGGTGCAAAAAGAGTTTTCGTACAAGGAATGAAATATGCTTGTTTACTAAACCTATCAACAATTGTCCAAATCATATCATGATGTGATGAAGTTTTAGGAAGACCAGTAATAAAATCCATAAAAATTTGTTCCCATGGCCCATTAGGTATGGGAAGTGGCATTAATAATCCAAATGCTTTACCATGATGTCTTTTGACACGTTGACAAACAATGCATTGGGAAACATATTGTGTAATATCATTTTCCATATTTGGCCAAGAGAAGAATTCTTTACATGTAGAAATAGTACTTTGTATGCCCCTATGACCCATATATGGTGGTTCATGCATCTCTTTCATAACAAATTCTTTAAAATCTTGTGTAATACATAGCTTATGATCAAAATACAAGAATCCGTTATGAAATGTGTAATGGTCTTCACTAAATGTAGTAGAATTATTGAAAGCATTCCATGTTTGTGAGAAATATAAATCAGATGCATATGTAGGAATCATGTCATGAAATGAATGAATATGAACCACAGAAATGTTATTAATAAAAACAATATTTGTTTGTGGGGATGGAAAACGACTCAGGGCATCAGCTACAACATTAGCTTTGCCAGGTTGATATTGAATCATAGGCTGAAAATTTTGTATGTATGAAGCCCATTTGATATGTCGATCTGAAATCAATGGTTGATTGAGTAAATGTTTAATAGCTTGTTGGTCGGTTTTGATTATGACTTCTGTACCCATGAGATAATGTTTCCAAATTTTTAAAGCATGTACAACTGCCAAAAGTTCTTTATCATATGTACTGTAGTTCTTTTCAGAAGGTTTAAGCTTCCTACTTTCAAATGCAATGGGATGATCATTTTGCATCAATACAGCACCTATACCTGAGCCACTAGCATCTGTAACTACATGGAAAGGTTGTGTAAAATCAGGTAATTGCAAAACAGGTGCATGAGAAAGTGATTGTTTAAGTTTTTCAAAAGATTGTTGTTGTGGCAATCCCCATGCAAATTTTAACTTTTTCTTTAATAATAAAGTGAGTGGGAGGGCTAAATAAGAAAAACCTTTTACAAACTTTCTATAAAAACTAGCTAATCCAAGAAAAGAGCGAACATCATTCACCGATTGTGGTATAGGCCATTCATTAATTACTTTAATCTTCTTTGGATCTACATGAACTCCTTGACTTGAAACAATATGGCCTAAGTACTCTAATTCTCTTTGGAAAAAGTAACTCTTTTCAGGATTTGCATAAAGTTGGTTGGTGCGTAACAAATTAAAAACTATTGCTAAATGCTTTTCATGGTCATCATCATTCTTACTATAGACAAGTATGTCATCGAAGAAAACAAGAACAAAAGCTTGGTATTCAAGAAAAATATTATTCATCATGCGTGCAAATGTAGCAGGTGCATTGGTAAGTCCAAAAGGCATTACCATGAATTCAAAGTGACCGGTCTGAGTTCGAAAGGCAGTCTTAAAAATATCATTTGGTGACATTCTTATTTGATGATACCCAGATTTAAGATCTATTTTACTAAAGACACATGCTCCACGAAGTTTATCTAATAAATCATCTATCCTAGGAATAGGATATCTATTTTTTATTGTGATCTTATTGAGTGCTCTATAATCAATGCACATCCTATAAGTCTTGTTCTTCTTCCCTACTAAAAGAACAGGTGCTCCAAAGGGAGAAGAACTAGGCCTGATAAGTCCTTTGTGAAGTAAATCCTTAACTTGATTGGTTATTTCTTGTTGATGCAAAGGTCCATGCCTATAAGGTGCTTTATGGGGAGGAGAACTACCAGGAATTAAGTCTATACTATGATCAAGGGATCCTCTCAAAGGTGGTAGTTTAGAAGGAAAATCAGCCATAAAAAAATCCTTATAAGAATCCATAAATGATTTATGGGTATTAGGAAGTGTATGTATATAATCGACTATGTTATTGACAAAAAAAATACATGAATTGTAGCCTTTTCGGAATGCACGTTTTACTTGTGTATGACTAATTAATGGGAATGGTTGGAAATCATGTATTGCAGACAAACAGATATCTTGATTGTTAAACTTAAAACTCATGGTGTGTGTATGATAATCAATGCATGGATTATAATGGTGACGAAAAGGCATACCAAGTATAACATCATAGGACTGCAAAGGAGCAATTAAGAATGTGCATTTATCCATGTATGAGCCTATACAAATTTGAACATTATGCACTTCACTTGTAACATTATATCTGTTTCCTTGGAATGCAGCCTTAACTTTGTACATAGAAGGAAGTGGGGTTAATTGGAGATCTTTGACTAATATGTGAGAAATAAAGTCATGTGAACTACCATCATCATGTAAAATATTAAAAACTTTACCATTAATAGTACCTTGCATGCAAAGTAAAGAATGAATAGAAATTGTGTTACCCAAGGTACTTAGATCCTGCTCCAATGCGTCTTCAGTCCAATCAGGTTGAATGTCTTCAAATTGAATATCGTCAGGAACCACCTCCATGTTATGTACTTTAGCTCCGGCAGGTTGCATGTGGTTAGTTGGGAACCTACATCTAGCTTTGGTATGACCAATCTTACCACAATTCCAACAAATGATACGGGACCTCTTTTGTTGGGCATTCATCGTCATAGTTTGAAAGGTTGGAGGTTTGGTAGGGTGTAAGGGGTTTGTCTTGGGGATTGGGGAAAAAGTGGATTGAGGAGGTCATTGAAAAATAGGTGGTCATTGAAAAGTAGGTGGACGTTGAAAAGGAGGAGAAGAAAAAGTAGAAAAGGAACGCTTGAGTGGAAAAGTGGGTTTGATTAGTTGTGGTCGTTGACGTGTTTGTTGTAAGCGAATGGACTTAGTGATAGATTGAAATAATTTCTCAGCATCATGTGCAAAAGAAATAGCTTCATAGAGCGTCGTCGGACGTAAGGTGTTGAGCTTAGCTTGGATTCCCATCTCCAAACCATCTTCATATTTCCGCTGTAAAGTATCTTCAGGAATCATTTCAAGTGAACGTATAAGTAATAAACGTTGCCAAAAACGTTCAGTATAGGTAGAAACAGTATCTCCATCTTTCCATCCAAAAGTCGTCCAAGAACGACGGGCATGTAAGTGAAATTGAGAAGGAAGGAAGGACTCCTTGAGCTTGTCTTGAAAGGCTTGCCATGTGGTAGGGCGATCTGTGCTATGGCGCAAAACATTCCATCATAACTGAGCCTTTCCCACTAAGTAGTTGGTTACAAATCTCACTTTTTCCTGTTCAGAATAAGATTCATCAGAGTAGAAATCATCAAACTGGGATAACCATGAGAGAACAAATTGGCCATCTTTTCGTCCGTCAAATCGTGAAAATTGGAAATTTTTGGCACCAATCTTGGATTGTGTTCCTTGCTCTTGGGCGGTAATAATGGCCTTCACTACCCGGACTAGGTTATTGTCATTGCTTTGTAGTTGTTGGAGTGCAACATCACGTTCTTTTATTTCATTTTGGGCATGTTGAAGTTCATGTCGTAAAAGTTCGACTTGTTGCTCAATTGATACCCCAGGGAGGGGTGAGGAACTAAAATCATCGATATTTTGAGTAGTGTCCATGGCCGTATGGAAAGATGCAAAACCTAGGTCTAAACATAGGAAAAGACGTTTAACAATAACATTTAAATAACTACTACTACTACTACTAATAATAATAATAATCATAATCATAATCATAATAGTATTATTAATAAATAAATAGAAGTATTGTGATAAATAAATAAAAGAAAAATAAAATATAAATAAATAAATAAATAAATAAATAAACAAATAAATAAAAGGAGAGAGAGATAAAAGTTATGTTAAATATTTATTAAAAGGAATAGAGTATCAAAAAGAGGAAATAGCCTAGTGGATAAAACTTATCTCTTGGTAGTATGAGGTTGTGGGTTCAAATCCCCTACATACTAAATAAGGAACTATGTGGGTTAACTAGGCTAACTAGGGAAATAACTAAGCCCTTATTGCCACTCATATGTTAGAATTGGTTCGCGCGTAGCCAACGGCTGCCAACGGAACCAAGAGAACCAAGAGAACCATGAGTGCCATAGAAGCCAAAGATGCCATAGTTCTATGCCTTAGTCGACGCCTTAGTCGACGCCTTGGAGTAAGCCGAAGGAGTAACCGAAAAGGAGTAATCGGAAAGGAGCACAGGGGGTACAGAGGGTACAGAGAGCACAGAGAGCACAGTGAGCACAGAGGGTACAGAGAGTACAGAGAGCACAGAGAGCACAGGGAACACAGGGGGTACAGAGGGTACAGAGAGCACAGAGAGCACAGGGAGCACAGGGGGTACAGAGGGTACAGAGTGTGACAGTGTGAAATTCGAAAAAACTTGACCCGCGAACTAAAACCAAAAAACTTCAAAAAAAAATTAATGAACGAAAAACCTGGACCAAACGGTTGAGATGGACGCCGATTCGCGAATGGACTGGATGCCACAAATCGTAATCAAACGCCGCAACTGGATCAGACGGTTGAGATGAACGCCGAATCACGAACAGACCAGAATGCTACAAATCGCAATCAAACGCTGCAACCACCTCCGCGAACGTCTTGGCTCTGATACCACTGTTGCCCCAGGTACCACAGACGCACGAACGCAGAGAATAACAGACGTACGAACGCAGAGAAAAAATACTCAAAGACAGAAAGAGATAAGAGACGACACCAAATTGGGTACAATCTCCCCCCACATGCTCTGATGGACACTCTACCAGAGCATGCGTATTTATAGTAAATTCCTATTACGTCCTGAATAGAAGATACATGAGGGCCACGCTCCGAAAAGCGTGTTTTTGCTTTATTTACAAGTTCGTAATTTTCTATTTTTACAAAAACGTCGCTTTCTAAAGCGATCCATTATTTTTTACAAAAATAACTAAAAATAACCATCTTCTAAAAATATTCTTCTAAATATCTCCAAGTCCATGCGCGTTCACACCCTCATGGATCTTCACCTGCTAAATCAAAACACAAAACACATTAAAATCCTCAAGGCATTACACCTTCATTCCAAATATCCCATAAAGTATAACATGTGATGGTACATAAGCATAAGCAACTGATCCAAACACTTTACAATGATCAAGTGTTGGTTTCTTGCCCCCCCAAGCTTCATAAGGAGTCATCCCATTTAAAGTTGTACATGGTAATCTGTTTACCAGATATGTAGCTGTATTTACAGCCTCAGCCCAAAGATAATTTGGACAATTCTTCTCCTTTAGCATTGCTCTTGCAAACTCAACTAGAGTTCGGTTTCTTCTTTCTGCTACTCCATTTTGTTGCGGTGTATACCTGCAAGTTATTTCTCTTTTGATACCTGCATTCCACAGATAATCATTGAACTCTGGAGAAAAATATTCTCCTCCTCCATCAGACCTTAGTCTTTTGAGTTTCTGTCCTGTAAGTCTTTCAGCATATGCATGAAAATGCCTAAAAGCTTCAAATACTTCTGACTTCTCTTTCAAAACATAAAGAGTTATCCATCTTGTTGCATCATCAATAAAAAGAACGTAATACCTTGAGCCACTGATAGATCCTTCTTTTGTTGGCCCCCATACATCTGTATGTATGAGCTCTAGCAAACCATCATGTTTGTAACCATTCTTCTGAAATGGTAACCTGTGGGCTTTTCCCATCTAACAGGCTTTGCACTTGTGAATCATATGTTGATTCTTCATATTTGGTAATCCTCTCACGGATTATTTCTCCACCATAGTTTTGATTCCTGTTTCATTAAAATGTCGTACCCTCTTATGCCAGAGGTCTAACTCTGTAAATACCTCATCACCATGTGTGATCAAGGCTTGACCAACATTCCCTTGTACTTTAAGAGTAAAAAGTCTACCTTCCTTTTTACCATAATTTGTTTGTATCCTTTCTCTGGATCTTCAACAAATACTCCTTCATTTGTAAACCTGACTTGAAAACCTTTTTCTACTATCTGACCCACGCTGATCAGATTCTTCGGGATTGTTGGAACATACAAAACATTTGTTAGTAGGTCAGCTCCATTCTTACACTTTACCTTTCCAATTGACCTTACATTATGTTTTGTATTATCAGCTGTTTGTACTGTATGATTTGAAATACCTCCTTCCAGTTCTGATAACAATTCTATATTTCTTGACAAATGATTTGAACAACCAGAGTCAATATAGAATACCTTGAGGTCTTCATTCTCTGACATACTTATCAAATTCATCATCAATGTTGTATGATCTTCATTCTACGTATCATTCACAAAGTTGTAGTAGATAGTGTTGTGAGACTGATTCTGTCCCCAACTTCTTGCTCCACCTCTACCATATCCGCCTCTATGGCTTTGTCTTCCTCTTTGATATCTTCCGCTTCTGCCTCTGCTGTTATTGTTCTGATTATGACTTGATCTTGAGAATTATGCCAGCAATCATGAGCTAAATGATTGCTTAATCTACAGATCCAACAAGACTTCTTGTTGTTAGTCTGATTACCTCTTCCTTTACCTCTACTTTTACTTCTTACGTTACCTCTTCCTTTTGCGAAATTTGCTTGAGTAGGCATCTCTTCTTCATCTTTTTCTTTTCCTTTGTCACCTTTCTTCTTACTCTTTGCGTACATAGCCGAACTATGTCCTTTATCTCCACCTGTCTTCAAATCTTGCTCAAACGTTAACATTAGTCCAAGCAACTAATTTAAAACAGGTACAAAATGATTTAAAGAAAGTTCAGCTGAGAGTACGAAAGGTTTCCACCTTTCATCTCCTCTCAGTCTTGCAAGCACTTGTGCTATCAACTTGTGATCTTTGATATCTTCATCAATAGATCCAAGACTGTCCGCCAAGTCTTTCATCTTAGTGACATAATCGCTAATGCTTTGACTTTGATTTTTCTTGAACGTTGTAAACTCGGACCATAAGCTAGCCTTTCTAGCTTTTGTCATATTTTGGAAATGATCTTCCAATGCACTCCATATGTCTTCTCCTTTCTCCAGACCTCTAATGTGCGGTAGTAGATGATGTGTAATTGTATTGTAGATATAAGCTCTTGTCGTTGCATCTTTCTTTTGCCACAGCTTCAAGGCTTCTAACTCTTCTTTCTTTGGTTGACTGTCATCTTTGGAAATCGGCTTCTTTTCTTCTCCTGTCACATATATCATTAATTCCTTACTCATAAGTAAGGCTTCCATGCGCATTACCCATGCGGGATAATTATCTCTGTCCAATTTGTCAATAGAGATATGATCTTCCATAATCTTCTTGTTTCTGTTACTTTCGGTGAGTGTAATGTTAAAAGGTTTTACCTTTTACAAACCTTTACCCTTGAGAATTACTTTGGAACGTTTATTGACACCGTTTGTTGTTGATCATCTCAGCTTTCACCTTTCTTGTGAAAGTTCTTCGAATTCTCTTGTATCTTCACTTCCGTTTGCTCTTTTAGGACCTTTCTGCTCTTTAGAACCTTCAGCTCTGATACCACTTGTTGAGGATTTGTGATGTCGCGGCAAAAGCTTGTTCACTAACAAGTCTGCAAAAAATTGACACAGCCTCAACTAGAACTAAGCTAGAGTGATATTCGAATACCTCTATAATCATCAGTAACTTAGCAACCTTCTGAAACTGAAAACTTTATAACTGTATTTAGTGAAAATTGAAAATTCACTTTACAGAAAGCTTCGTGTTTTCTTCAAGTTTTAATTCTGAACTGATTCACTTCAAACTTTACACTACTGTGTTTGCTTACAGTTAGATAATCTCTTCGTTACTTAACTGTGTCAAAACTGTGTTTTGAACCCACCGGAATTTCACCGGAACTTCACCGGACTGTCATCGTAATCTTACCAGAATCTTAGCGGAATCAATTGAAATTTTGTTTGTAACTACTTCAACTATGTATACATGAAATAAGGAAGTAATACCTGAGCTTTCTTCACTAAATGAACTCTTTTCTGAAGTTTGAGAAAAAACTTCACCAGTTCTGGATGTCTTTTACAGTCAGACTTTGTACTGTGTACATGTTTCGTTTCACAAAACTCTTTTGATCAGTTTGTAGTTCAGACTCCTAGCTTCAAGATGACCTATCACTCATGAAAAACTTTACACTGTGCTGTGAGATCTAAATCGTAGATGTACCGGAAAATATTTACTGAGAAGACTGTACTTGTTAACTAACTTTCACAGTAATATGAAATCACTCAGATTTCTTCACATACGAAGAATGCGCTCAAATTCTTCCACATGAACATGTGTTTTCTATTAGAGAAGATGTGTACAAAAATAGCTTGGCCTCACTTTGCTCATAGCTATGGAAAACTCTCCTACTCTGAGTAGTTATTCCTTACCATCTCTCTCAGATGAATACCCGACAGTTCAGGTTCTATTATTCATCTCTACATACGCAATCTGTGGCGTCTTCTATATCACTATCTTCAGTTTCTATATGCGCTATTCTATTCCGTTTCTATGCACACACATTCAGCTTCCTTCTTCGCTCTCTTTCCTTCACACACAGTATTATGATCTTCTACCTTATATATATACATTTTGTTCCGAGAGTCAAAACTCGTATTTCTGGAAGTTTTTATGAACTATATTACAGTCGTGAATTTGTCCCTTCACTAAGGCTTGATTTTCTGAATACTTTGTTTCTTCTTCTCTTTGTCTTTCTTTGTCTTTATGTCTGTCTCTATGTCAAATTTGTGAGTGATTCTTCAACATTGCATGCTTGATGAAATCCCATGACTAAAAAAACAATGCATATGTATCATTTCCAAAAGTGATTGTTTGATCGATCTCACATAATATTCTTCCATACTTCTAAGAGCTCATTTCAATTTTGAGTTCAGATGAATTCGTGGGCGTTGGCTCTCATTACATCCAGAATATTCTCTCTTAAGTTAAACTTTTACACTTGGATAAAATGACATCCTTTTTTAACCTTAGAAACAATCAGATAGTGTATGTGTATACATATGGCTTCGCTCAAATTTCAATGAAGTCCAATATTTTGGTCAAGCACTTATGTTTTCCATATGCACCAATACTAATGGTTCTCAATTCTATATCATTAAGAATTTCCAACATCGTTTATCAGTGATGCATTTAATGGAAAATATGCAAATCCTTTAACTTGTCATGACTTTGGATCTAGCTCACTAAGATCAAGAAAATCCATTTTGTGTTTGAAATAGGGATCTGAAGTAAATTCTAGTTTTAAAAGGTGTTTGAAAGTGACAATCATTGATGTATGTTAGATCCAATGATCATTGTTGAGCCCATTGGTGATTTTGAAGCTCCAAAGAAGTCTCGTGGTTTTAACTATGATATAATTACCAAACATTTTTACGGGGTTTGACCTCTGTATGGTCCCTCTCACTGATCAATATTAACCCTAGGGGCATAAATGTCCAAGGAGACCCCTAAATGTTCGTAATGTGAAAGTTTCCATGTATATCACCTGTTGTATGAGCAACCCACCTCTCATTCCTATACACTCTAGTAATATTAATATGCAATGAGATAAATCCAATTTGTCTACATGCACTAGTCATATAAATGCCCAGAAGCCTTGAGCATTCTCAAGTTATGGACCTTGGAACATAGACCCACTTTGCTTTTACCCCTTGTCCAAGAATCTTGTGTATAGTGTGGTATAAGATTTTTTGAAGGCTACCATGATAGATATGACACAAAATATTGCAAAAATTGCAATGGCTGGTAGGTGCATCTAGTGGACATAATATTGCATAGTGAACAAAAAAAACGCAAGATGAAATGTGTGAATTTTGCATGTTTTGAGGGCAAGCATATTTTTTGTAATACAACCCACAAGAAATACACGATGCTTAGTAGGTCCTTCGTGAGGGCCAAATATATTGCATTCGTGAGTTAAAACCTGCAAGATGAAGAGTGTGAATCAAATGCCTATTTGAGCTGTCGTATTCCGGGACAATCCCATCAAATATTTCAAGCTTTTTTGTGAAGCAACTTGAATCTTGTAATTTATTTTCTCCCATAGAAAATTTAGGGTGATTCTAAAAAATTATGTGGAAAATTTTCTATTTAAGGGTGTTTGGAATGAAAATCATATGGGGTTTGTGCGTTTGCATCCGTGATGCTAAAATTTGGGTGGAAAATTTTTTTAAAGGATGTGTCTTTGTGTCCTTCCTCCTCACAAGATTTTTCTCTTTTGTTGGAGCCTTGAGTCTCTAAGAGGAAGTCTTGAGTTCAAGTCGCGGCTGAACATAAGATGGGTGCCTCTACCTTACGAGGTCGGGTGTGTGAATGTGTTTCCAATTCATTGTACACACACACACACACACACACACATATATATATATATATATATATATATATATATATATATATATATATATATATATATATATATATATATATATATATATATATATATATATATATATATATATATATATATTACCACTCAATGGAAGAGATGATGTAATGTGAATACATATATTGTCAAGGAAACGCTTGATCGGTGAAAACAAACAAAGAGGAGGTTGCTGGCATCATATCTAATCAAATGCCCTGTCCATTCTTTTATATTAAAGCCCGCATCAAACGCCCTGTCCACTCTTTTATATTGAGCCTTTTGGCCGATGCGGTTGATTTTTTATTATTAAGCTTCTCTTCCAACAACTAAAATGATGGCCAGGGTTCAAGTCCCGCCAAGGGCTGGATGCTTTAGAGTTCTCCAAGATGGGTGCCTCTCCCTTACGAGGTCGGGTGTGTGTGTCTTTCCAAATTCGATGAGAGCAAGTCAATATTCAAGGCCTCAGCAAAGATAGATACTTTTTGTCCAAGCCCGCATAGCCTAGTGGTTTGACGCCTTGAGTCTCTAGGAGAAAGTATTGAATTCAAGTCTTCGCTGGACATATCTCTGAGTTTCTCAACAATAGGTGCTTCTACCTTACTAGGTTGGGTGTGTGAGTGTGTTTCCAATTCATTGTACTCTCAAAAAAAATTAGATAGATACTTTTACAGCACTCTGGCAATCAAAAGCATAAGATCGAATGAAATGTGGCAATTAAAAGCATAAGATCGAATGAAATGAGGCCCAGAAGACTATTATGAGAACATGTGAAACGCACCACCAGTGCAAAAAATGGGAGATCATGGATATGGCATACTAGCACACAACATGAATCAATTTATAAGGAGATAGAAGCATTTGTAGACATTAGGGTACTGTGGATGCGAAACTTAGCAAGTGATATTTACCAGATTTTATTCATGTTAGCAAGTAAGCACATGGGAATGCATTGCATTGAATCAAAAAATTGAGGATTGTCTATGAAATTGCATCATGAATGCGGTTTCCAGTATTGACTTGGATTACGTGATCCTTGTTGTTGATGGTATTTTACAGCTACAGATTAATATGACCAACAATTGTTGTGTCAAAATATCTGTATGTGATGAGGTAACGATCTTCCATGTAGCTACATTTTAATGGCGTCCTCGGCTTAGTTCTGCCACCAATCAGAAGAGGAAGAAGGGCCAGAAAGGGGCTCCAAGGAATCAAACACGTCACTGGGGAAACTGACGAGAACACTGTCTGGAGAGCAGGAGCTTGAATCCATAACCTCTTCTTTGATGTTGATAACGTTGCAACAATCAGGTTGGATAGGCAAGCTAGGTTCATCAGGGTAAAGCAAAGGAAGTTTGTCCCATTGGCTTATAGCAAAAGGAGGTAGTTCACAGAGACCCCCAAGACCAGGACTATCGGGGCGGCCACCTGCTGAGATAGTTGAGGCTGTGGTGGGTGCTGTGGAGCAAGCTGAACTGTCATAAGGGAGTTGCATGTTAAGAAAGACATCCAGGTTTTCATCTGGACAGGTAGGCAGGACTGGCATATCCAGTCCATATAGCTCATGAGGGGGCTTGATATCAGTTTGGCAATCACCTAGATTAGTTTGATCATGATTGTTAATCAGCAAGTTCGTCGATTGTAATGCCATAATGCCACAATTTTGCATAAGTACATCATTGGTAGGTTGTGTCAATACATTTGAGGAAGCCATCATGTCATGCACACAGTTGTCATCTGTAGAACTAGCCAGCAGCACATGCATGTCACGGTTCTCTGCAGTGATGCTCTCAAAACCAGGTCTGAAGGGCTCTCTCCGTGACCTTGGCTTTCGGTTCTTTGCAGACCTGCATTTCAAACGTAAGATGCATGCATGATTGCAGCATAAAAATTATGTATAAAATACTCAAAGGCAGATCATCAACACCTCATGATCCTACATGAACCTATTGTAAATGGAAGTCAGACACAACGTGTAAGAAAAGCAGACTTTCAAGAATACACTAAGCAGCTATATGCTGCTAAACATGTTTGTGGTGAATGAAACGACCTGTATAAACGAACCTGGAATTCTTTGATGTGGGTACTGTATTGGACTCCTGCATCTTGGAGTTGGCACTGTCAGAAGACTCCATAAAAGCAGCAACAGACTCATTGGGCACCAAATCCTGTAACTTAACCATAAACCCATCATCAGACACATTTATTTGTGACGTCTTGCATGCCATGTTGAATCCACCTCCTGGATGTCTCAGCCTCCGCAAATCACCTACTGGCTGCCCTCTGATGAAAAGCCCACCTTCACCATCAGCTTCATCTAGAGTTTGCATGAAGTCACTGCCTGGATTCATGGCAGTGCCTCCTGAACGAGTAGGACTCTGCATCTGCATGACAATAGACATTGCTGTTTTAACTCCAGTCTCTTGCTCATCATATATTAATCCTCAAAGCAAACACAGATAGCCCAATGAATGCACAGTGGTCGTCGAGTAAGAAAAACAATGAACAGCTCCTCAAATTTTAGCCTGGAATTCAGCATCTTCAAATACCACAAGAAGCACACAAGGTAATAGCAGCTCAAATACCACAAGAAGCATACAGTAGGGACCACCACATGTTCCTACATTCTTGCTCACACACAAAACAATGCATGGGTCCTCAAATTTCCCATGGGATTCAGCTTCTTCAGATTCTACCGGAAGCATACCTAACATAAGTTGATGCATACAGTTTCCACACCCAACTACATATGAACGCACTAATTGTCCTAATTCGCTATGGCTCATATTAAAAACTTATCATATAAAGTGAAAGGCATGAGACCTAGACTGCCATTGGATGCAAGGTACCAGCAACCACATACAACGGCATCTAGACTCTAATCATGGTATGTCCAGCTTGATATGCTGCTACATTCTTAAGCCATGCTCACATTCTATACTGTGAACATGATGACATCCGATAGCAGTAGCATCTTTTAGACAGGGTAAATAGATTATACTTGAAGTTTGATGTAATGCTGCCTTTTTCTCTCCTTGATGATAGAACAGTAAGAGCCTTGCAGATGAGACAGTCTGCTAGGCTTATTTAGAAATTATAATAGAATAAATAGAAGAGGGAACCATCTAGCACGAGCAGAAAGCAGGGAATCATTTGAGTCTCCCAACTTGCACATTTTGCTACATGTGAGATGCATTTCTGAGGAAGTCACTTTCCAAGGCAGGTTGGACCAGGAGGAAGAACTTGACTTAGAACTAGATAAGAGTATGTGATGAATATCCTGGCTTGAAAACACCGATGGCAGTGCATCCCCATCGGTTTAATTCATGGATAAGAACACCTACATCATGCAATACCTACAATACTAGTTTTATATTATGTTTGTATTCAACATGGCACGGGGCCATGTATATCAAATGGCATATGAATAATAAACGAGCGCGCGGGTACTTCCCAGCATACCTTAAACCTCCTGTGACTGGTGCTTATCTTATTAAAGATCAAGGAAAATGTTATATGTCAGGCCTCTCAACTCCAGAGGGACAACTAAATTGCTATATCATATGCAGAAGTATGGAAGAGTTTCTTTCATAAAGAGCTCATGATACTTTGATCCTCTAAGCAGCTAGCCACAAAAAGCTCTCTGTGCATGTATCAGAAAGCATGTTCACGCATACAGTCATGCACTGCCTAGATGTGACAAGCATCCATGGTTCCGTCTGCATATTTGCACAATGAATCAATCACAGTAAACCATACTACTAAAATTACTCTGCTTTACACACCCACTGTCAAAACACACTCAATAGCTTTTAAAAGACTCTAGCATTCCAGATGAACCATCCAATGCAGCTTAAAACAAGACCGAATGCTGGTTCTCTTTCTATTGATCACGTAGAAGTCATGTGCCTCATAGCATGGCTTAAAAAGCATGCGCATGCGACAGACGGCACTTCCAAGGAAAGCCTTCAATCTCGCTTACATTCAGATTCATGCAGAGATTACAGTTACATACTCCATGACCTAATTCAATTGATAGAGGGTTCATACATGAAATGCGCTGTCTCACTCACTATGCATAGACATAACAACGTCCAGGCTTAAACTTCCAAAAAGCAGTCTCATTCCTTTTGCTTTAAAAGGAAACAAAGAACTGTAAACCGTGCAACCATGAAAACCTTAATTCAATGAACAATAATGCTCTGTGCATACACATGGTATGGATGCCTGAATGTACAAGAACCAAGAGGAAAATCTCTGAGAGGAAATAAAATACGGTAGAACATCACGCATACGGGAAAGAAAGAAAAATGTCCATACGGAAATAAGGTATGGAAACTGCGTGTGCAATGGCACACAAGTGCAAGAAATTGTGCACATAGACAACTGAACCAGGCATTAAGCACTTGATATCCAATCATTTTCTTACCTTTGACTAGGTTCATTTACACAGGAAAACACGGAAAAGAAGAGCCAGCTTACCTGGAAAGCAGCGAATTCGTTGAAGCAATGGTTTTTGCCGAGAGGATCAAGCATGCTATCGTGGAGGAGAGGATCGGTGTGGGAGAGAAAGTGAGCAAAGTGTACACCATCGCCGGGCTTACAGGAAGAAGAAGTCGAAGGGGACGTCGATGAGCCTGCCGCTGTCATTACGTTTCCTGTTGCTCCGCCCACCGCGGCGGGCCTTTGCAGCGCCCTCAGAAGCCTCTTCTGACGTGTGCTCCAGAAGTTCTTGACGTCGTTATCTGTGCGCCCTGGCAAGTAAGAGGCAATCTTTGCCCACTTGTTTCCAAGCTTGGCCTGCATTTCCACCACAAGCTTTTCCTCCTCCGGAGAGAACTTGCACCCACTTCTGCCACCAAAACATACCAGCTCTTCTTTGGTTAAACCACAGAGAGAGAGAGAGAGAGAGAGAGAGAGAGAGAGAGAGAGAGAGAGAGAGAGAGAGAGATTGGAGTGGATACTTCGCGTGCACGCAGGAAGAGAATTTCAGGGGATAATATTTACGAGAGTAGACATATCGAAAATCGCTCGCGCAGGGCAGTTGAGGAACACACATCTCATTCAGCTTACAGCAGTTCTCATAGCGAGACGTAGAATTAAGGTTTCATTCAATCTCCTCCAATCTAGAAACATTTAGAAAAACAGATATACACACAGTAGAAGCATATAGAAGTGCTCTTATCAGTTTTGTTCTAGTGAAAAAGATGAAGAAACAGATGCACACATACTTGAAAGACTATAACAAGAAGAATACAAAGGAAAACAATACAAACAAAAATTAAACAGATAAATTTCAAAATCTTAAAATTACTCAGTGAATAAAAACAAAATTAAATAAAAGTTGCAAGCGCATATGTAGAAGCAAAATTGAAACAACCAAAGCATAGTAAATGAAAACTGTATATGATTTAGTTACATATATAGAATGAAGACATGTCACCATTTGTCACCACACTACTATGAAGCAGTCATAGCTATGGCATTTCCATTAAACATCAATACTATCAAATTATCCATAGCAGTAATCAAATAATGTGGAGTGCTCAATAGTGGGAGTAGAACTATGCACCTCATCTTGGATTTTCTCCACCTACTATTCCAACCTCCAATAAACATTTTTCTATAGACTTGGATGAATTATTGGCTCTGACTTTGATAGGGCGTCAACATAATGATGGTGGAAAAAATGAATTATGTCAATAGATGATATCTTTGCCTAAATTTTATTGTTATTATGGTCATATTTAAGGACCTTGTTTCAATTTTTACAAGATCTACATACGCCTTGAGTGTGATCCACCTATGAAATTATAAGTAAAATCATAATTGTTCCTTGTTAAATCTTTAATAGAGCGCTTCAACTCATTTTGGCTTGTAGCATTTCACAAGAGATGATCGAAGACATAAACGAGATGCCAAATGTTGAAAGAGTAAGATCACTATGATGAAAATGTTCTTCAATTGGGGGGGGGGGGG
The DNA here is from genome assembly GCA_020310875.1 of Ceratopteris richardii. Lineage (NCBI taxonomy): Eukaryota > Viridiplantae > Streptophyta > Polypodiopsida > Polypodiales > Pteridaceae > Ceratopteris > Ceratopteris richardii. The sequence continues at coordinate 92,072 of MU261058.1, read as the reverse complement.
GGGGGGATGGATGTTATAAAGTGGCTTGACAAAGCTCAAAATATTGGTAACATTAGGTACTTCTAGAGTATTAGCCTAGTGGTTAAGCTTCAAGGAAAGGAAGGAGGAGGTCTTGGGTTCAACTCTATGAGAAGCATGGGGAGAGAGGTTTTGCCCAAAGAGCTCTAGAGCCTTCTAACTCAAGTTAACGTGGGCTAACTTGAGTCACAAATAGAAGTAACTCAAAATAGTACACCTATCACTAGTTGACTCTGTGTAAAAACAATGGTGAAGATTTCACATGCATATGTGGACTCTTGTTAATCTAGCGGTCATAATTAGTCCCCAAATCTATATAATGGCACATTGGGTGGAGATCATACTTCATTATCTCAGGTAGAAGTTAGGTTCCATAATTTACAGATCATGATGATGTACAATGATTTATCATGTAATCGTATATGGGATGAATTTTATGTAGGCAATTGATCAGGTTACCATACTCTTTATTGAATATCTGTCTTCAGCGCAAGCTTTATCATCAAATTTGTTGGAACACTTGATTTGTGTTGAACATGAGCGTAGAGTTGTTCTTCCACTTGCTCTACATCTTGTTGCTAAACATATACATGATTGAAGATCACTAGAAGTATTCTATCCTCACAAAATAAATAGCATTTTCACTGAGGATGATGTTTACATCTTTGCATATCGCACACAACTATAGTCACATGTGGGTAGCAACAATGCTTTACTATGATATTACACTAAAATATTAGTTAATACACTCAACATAGATGAATAAAATGGAGGAGAGATTGTGCATAGATAAAGAAAAACATACACCTTCAAATTCATTGCAAAAAAGACTTAAGCTCTTTTTAGCAAATATTGTGCATGATATTCAATTGTAGTTAGAGTTCAATTATCTTTACTCGATAAAAGAATGTGGTTCATTTTGATGAGTTATAATAATTACGTTATTGAGTTTATACTAGTTCTCCAAATTCCTTTTATAAATATATGCTTGATCTTAATATCTATGGGAACCTAGGATATATGATTGGAAGTAATCAGTTACTAGGTCTTCTACTTATAGCTGACTTTTTTTTATTATTTTAACATAAGATTTGATCATCATTGCGCTCGAGAGTTTCAAGTTATGAAATAAACATAACATATGTTTTCAAAGAATGGTGTCGATTCGGTTTGATGGTTGGATTGACATATATCTACTCACAATTCCCACTATAAATAAAATTTTTGGTTTGGTATCTACCATAGCATACATGAGACTATCAACAATGGATTGATAAGGAATTTTAGTCATGATTTCATCCTCCTTGTTAGAATTTATACAATTATCCTCGCTCAACTTCACATATGTAAGGCAATGGTATACTCAATGCCTTTCCACCATGCATATTGAACTATAAAGTAGTTGGTTATGTACTCACTATGACATAATTATATGCATATAATGTTATTCTTGCCATAATTAATACTTATACAAAGTATATGTTTAGAATCTCCCGAATATTTCATGCCAAAATCCTTACTCAACTATAGTGGCCTTCAATGGACATTGTTATTGATTTTTACCATTAGCGTCTATCTAAAAGACCATGGCCATTAGACACTCTTTTATATGTATATTATAATAAAATATATAGTGGCCTAGTTAACTTTGAATTGTATTAAGACTTCCCATTTGTGAAACATGTATACAATGAAATTGTATACATGAACAAGTATGTATACATGAACAAGTATGAACAAGTATGTTCTCTATTTTGTATGTTTTTCTATAGGTTTTCATGAACAAGTATGTATAACATTTGCAACATCATCGAAAAAGATACTTTGTGGGTCAATGAGCTAGTAAGATCCCCTTCAATCACCCAACCTTTTTTGTTGACACACTATAAAATTATCTAAGTTACACAAATTAAACCCTCACCATCACTCCTTATGTCATTTGTGATTTGAGAAAACCATGATATTAAGCATAGTAGCAACCATATACTCTATGAGAGAAAATAATAGAGCTATTTAACATGGTATGTAACTTCAGTGTGTACTAGATATATGATGTCATCGACGTCATTCCATAAACTACTAAGATTCACTACACTTATCGATAGTCCTTTTTAATTTCAAGTCGAGTTAGTTAAAGGATAAAATGGTATATAGGTTTATGAAAATCTAGGAATACCATACCATGACACCTAGATCCCATTAATAACATTTCGTAAAAATAGTAAAATTAAGGAAAAGACATATGTGCTTCACATTTGGAGTATGAATATACCCCACTATTAATGAATTGAAGATCTTTGACTAACTTGTAGCTACAAAACGTATCAAAAAAGAAAATTAACACCATTATTTGAAAACATATTTATAGTAAAATTAAGAAAAAGCTTATGTGCTTCACATAAGGAGTATGAATAATCAATCACCTACTACTCATGAATTGAAGATCTTGGACTAATTTATAGCTAGTAAGTACATACATACATACATACATACATACATACATACATACATACATACATACATACATATATACATACATACATACATACATACATACATACATACATACATATGTACTTGCATACATACATACATGCATACACACACACACATACATAGATACATACATATATATACAAACATACATAAATACATATGTACCTAAATTACACACATACATGCATACATACATATATACATACATGAATACATGCATACATACATATGTGCATAGATACATACATACACACATGCATACTTCTTCTTCTTCTTCTTCTTCTTCTTCTTCTTCTTCTTCTTCTTCTTCTTCCTCCTCCTCCTCCTCCTCCTCCTCCTCTTTCTCCTTGTCCTCATCTATTGGAGTTTGAGGTCTGCGGATGCACACAAACAACACAAGGAAGAAGAAGAAGCTTGGAGCACAACACATAGTACTGAATGTATTACCAAGTGAATGTACAATGGTAAGTGATATGTTAGGGTTATTGGCGTATATACAATTCGGGGAAACAACCTTCTTAAGATGGAAAAAAGTGCCATGGTGGTCCTAAGTGTGTTCACATACATCCCTACTGAAATATATCAACAAATCCCCCCTAGGAATGATGTGGTGAATAAGGAGCTAGCACACATGTACAAGGAAGTGCCAAGCTATGCAGAAAGATATCAATCCACCTAAGGAAGTAAGACCAAAGCTTTGCAAAAAGCTTCAAACTTCTCCCTAGGCAAAGCCTTTGTGAAAAGTTCTACAATGTTATCCTTTGTGTGCACATATGCCAAACTAATCTTCCAACAAAGAACCCCTCCCTGACATAATGGCAATGCACCCTTTTGCAAGCATGGAGTGCAAGGTTCTTTGCAACTGCCAATGCGCTATAACTATCATTGAAGATGGTGGTGGCAAAAGACTAACAAACACCCAAATCAGCCAAAAGGTTTCTAAGTCACATGCACTAAAGAATTGTTGTGAAAGTTGCCCTATACTCAACCGCACAACTAGAAGTGGTCATAATAAGCCTCTTCTTGCTCAAGTAAGATATGCATGAGCTACCAAGCATGAAGTGAAAACCATTGGTGGACACAAGAGTGTCATAGCAGCCTACCTAGTCACAGTCAAAGAAAGCATGTAAATCTGATGGTAGTGATCCCCCCGTGGGATAAAACAATCCAAGTATCTCGGTACCACTCAAGTAGCGAAAGATGCACTTAATCACCTCCCAATTGCCTAACACCTCGGCAATGCATGCATAAACCTAGTCATATGAGAGATAGCAAGCTGAATATTGGGCTCAATTATGCATTAAAAAAATCAAACGTCCAATAGCCTACTGATAGAGAATATCATCCAATGCATCTATAGCATCATGAAGACTTAACCGTAAACCTATTTCAATAGGAGTGGCAATAGCTTTTCAACCATCGAGGCCAAATGCTGCAATAATGTGTCAATATATTTTATTTGAAACATAGCTATTTCGCCATCAACTTGCATAAAATGAATGCCCCAATAATGATGCAAATGCCCCAAATCTAACATCTCAAAAAAGGCATGCAAATCACCCTTAAAATCAGCAATATGCTTCTCATTAGGACCAGTGAGCAACATGTCATCAAGATACACAACAATGATTAGACATACATCATGTGCATGCTTAACATATAAGATTCTCTTGATTGGAATCTTCTCAAAACCATGTACAATCAAGTAGGCATGTATTTTTCCATATCAAGCATGTGATCCTTGCTTCAAACCATGTAATGCCTTTTTTTACCTGCACATTTTGTTTTCATGCCCTTTATGCACAAAACCATGGGGCTAAAAAACATACATTCCTTCATGTAAGTCACCATCTAGAAACGTTGTTTTAATGTCCAACGGATGTACATAATTCTAACCATGATACGGAAGGAGGAACACTGAATTTTGCCCAAAATATAACCTTCATAGACATGTTTACAGAGTATCTCAAGTTTGGGCACAGAGGATACCATTTTAGATTTCTATAAATGTAGTAGACTAGCATAATTCAGATGAGCAAAGCATGCATGCCAAAGCTTTGCGTTTGAGATAGCTTGAGAATATATGTTGAATCATTCATAAATTTTACATAGTCTATGAGCTTATGCAGGCCATGACATAAATGGTAGAAGCAATACTAACATGACCATTGGAAAGATCATGAACTATACACCTGTAATCAACAAATTTGACAACCAAGCCAGTCTTGGCTAATGCTAAAATTGACAACATATTTTTCTTAATCCTTGGTACATACAAAGCATCTAACAATGTAAAAGAACTACCATTAGTAGCAGTCAAAATGATCTCATCAACTCCCATTATAGGATAAGAGGAGTTGTTGGTGCATGTGATAGTACCCCTTGTAGGGGCAGGTTCAAGTGAACTGAAGAAACTACACTACAAGGTAACATGTTTAATTGCCCCACTATCAAAGTACCAAACATCTGAGTCTAGTGTAGACATACATTGTTCATGAGAAGATGGTTCATAGTTGCAAACAGTAGTAAACACCCATTCTTCATTATGAACAAGATTAGCAGACTGTGTTTAAGGTGTAGAGGCCTCTACAACAACCATTCCAACCTCTTTCTTCTTTGCCTCTTTTATAGCCAATTTTGGACAACTCTTTATGATTATTATTTCCTTTACAGTATCCGCAAAAATGTTTCTCCTTTTCTATTTTCTTCTCATCTTTGTCTTCCTTCTTTGATTGTGCAAAATCAATAGATATCTGTTTACTAGTAGACGAGCTCCATTTACCTTTGCCCTTGTGACTAGCTAGGAAAGCTTGATCTACAACATGCATAATGGACCCGTTTTGCCTAGATTGATCTTCTTGCAACAAAACAGAAACCAACTCTTCAAATGTTAAGGCATTTGGGTTGCCTTTCATCATTAACCAAAGGCTTGAAGCGAAACTCTGATATGATATGGAAGACCATTAAGAACAATCTGCACAAGTGAGCTGTCTGGTAAGATTTCATCAACAAAAATAAATTTTTCCTTCAAATCTTTGATCTTTCTCAAGAAACTATCCATAGAACCTCCTTCATTCATATGCTCACTCTCCAATTGTTTTCGAAAGTACGCTATCAATGCATGTGCCTGAGCATCTTTGCTATCCCAAAGAAGCTGCTTTGTAGTAGGTATATATAGTAGGAACCACACTGACACAAACACAAATTCGAAGATTGTCATTTTCAATGCCATCTGCATCACCTTAAGTAACTGTATTTGCAAGTGTAGGACGTTTTTCAACACCCCACACAATATTCCACATTCCTTTTGCAAACAATAAATGATGCATCATATATTTCTATAATGGGTAATTCGTGATGGAGTATATCCACTCCTAATTGCAGCAGAAGAATAATAGGCCCTTGCTAGGACCAAACCGTTCATTACCACAATCTACCAAAAATTGAATTGCTCTCTCGACCTAAGGACTGAACTTATGAAATTTTGCACAGTAAAAATAGATTATCTAAGCTTTCCAGCAAGCCATAGGTCACTCAATTTGAAGACTATGACCAATGTCAACCTCCTTGTACAACACATACCAAAATATGGCCAAACAGATAGCTATCACTTATGTGTACCTCTTCACACACATATGTTGGGGAATATGCAGAGATAGACTAGAGAGCTTTCAAGATCAATATACACAAGAATAAGGAACAATTGATACTAAGATTAGATTCAAAAGAAAGCTTACAACAAGAGCTTTAAGATGAGCTATCTTGAGCATGAAACTGTTAATACACAAAGAGATATAGGCAATACAAAATCTCAGCGAAAGTGAAAACTTCAGCAAGTAGGCGGCTAGCTTAGCTAGGGGCTAGCTTAGACCTGGATTATACAATCCCAATAAGATCCTAAAGGTGCAGAAATGAAGCTTAAGGAGGCCATGACTTTCTTTCAAGCTATTGCCTATATAATGCTCTAAAAGTTGGTGTAGAATTGGAATTCAAATCATGCCTCCAAAATCCCCCACTTTTCTCAATCAAGGTAGATGGAATCTTGAGCTAAAAAAGTCGTGGAAAAGTGGTTGTAGACTTTACCAAAAAGTGAAATGATGTGGCACTTGAGTTAAGCCTTGATTCACACACATTTGAGCTTGTACATTTCTAACAATCTAGTACCATGCCAATCTATCCTAGAAAAAAACATACAGAATACATCCTTACTTTCAGCCATGGCCATTGACTAAAATGCCTTGGTGCAAAAAAATGATTGTATCTTGAAAATTTGAATAGAACTAGCCTACAGAGCTCTGCTTAAGGTGCTTGTTTGGCACAAAAGGACAAAACTTGTGTATATGTTTGGCATAAAAGGATAAAATTATATGCATACACACTGCGATAGTACGTTCAATGTATGCTCATCATTTTTTTGAGATTTTGAGATTGTGACCAGAGAGGTTTTGACAGTGTCCTAGATGAAGTGGTGACCTGCTTTGATACCAATTGTTCGAGTTTTGAGGTCTACAAAAGCACATGAATAGCACAAGGAAGAAGAAGAAGCTTGGAGCACAACATGCAATATTGAATGTATTACCAAGTGAATGTACAAATACAAGTGACTTGTTAGGATTATAGGTGTATATACAAGGGGGGGGGGGGAGGGGGGGAGAAACCTCCTAAAGAGGGACAAAAGTTCCCCAGGAGTCCTAAGAGTGTTCATATACATCACTACCAAAATATATCAACATCATCTTCCTCTTTTTTTCTTAAATGTTACGGTGATAATTATTTAGTAATATTACAGTTATTATCATTATGAAGATGATAATTATTATTATTATTTCTATTATCATTATTATTATTATTATTATTGCTATTATTATCCTTCTATCTTCGTATCTCTCTTCTTTCATTGCTCAAGAATCACAAAAATGTTACTGGCTTAGAAATAGTCACTACTAATGGATAATTGAATTTATATGCAATATCAATGTACTAATTAGATCAAATTCTAGAACATATGAAGTACCTACGAAAATTGAAATTTTTCTAAAATTTCTAACTGAGTCTTAATACTATCATTCTTTGTCAATGACCTTGATGGTTCGATAAGTCCTACTTGAACTAATTATCAATAATCCTTAACGAGTTCTTTAGGGATTTTTTATAGATATTACTCGAAATTTGGTTCATGATCAAGAGACTTCAAGGATTTGATGGAGGTACATTATGTTCTCTTATATAAGAAAGATGATGATACTCTTGACCATCACTTATTTGAGAAAGTCTACTTATTATTTTCCAATAACTAATCCATCCTATTATAATGATCATTTGACTAGATTCTACTTTATGTAGTTAAGAAATATGTGGGAGTCTAATTTTATACAAGGAAATATTAAAACACAATAATTTCCTTTTTGTATATGGTAGTTTATAAGACCTCCTTTTTGTATAATGGAAATATATAAGTCTATTAAGGCCATGTTATTCTTGTGCATTTATGTTATTATAACTTATATAGTTCGACATGACAAAAATGGTTCTTCCATAGGATACACATTATAGATATTTTCATGAGGTTAACCAACTATAAATCATTTATTCTAGGGTGCCGTAGGGAATCTAAATTTCTTTACAGTATTGAAATGCATGAAACGAATCTTGATTATTTATTGCATTCACGATACATGCTTTTTCCTTTTATCAATGAAAATAATTACTATTATTAATATTTTTGTATTGGCGATTCATATATATTCAACAAATATATATCATATTAGCACATAATTTTTTTCATAGTTTCTTTAAAGTTGGTCATGTATGAGATCTCCTTAAAGCTCTTTCATTTTGGTCTATATGAGATAGTGAAAGTTGATTAGGCATAACATTAAACACATAGTTTATATTTAATCAATTAATCCAAATTTGGATGAAATGTTAAATCACCAGCATAGGCATCACTATAAAACATCTATGCATATGTAAGACTACGTGAAAATAGTAGTATTTGGAAAAGAATAAGCTTCAGAAACATAAAACATAAACTTTGATTGTGAAGCAAGGCTGCTTGGAAGTTTTCTTGATATACAATCTTTGAAGATATTTGTGTTTGACACCATAATATAAATTTCATAGATATGCTATAGCCAAACCCCTTCATGATTTATTGATATAAAATTAATCACTTTAGGAGTGATTGCCTTATATTCCATAGAATCAATATGATGTCACAAATCAAATCCGCATGATTCAAGCTTCATATAATGAAAGCAACACAAATAAAATTGTTTGTTGAAAAAAGTAAATGTATAACATTGCAACACATAAAACATGGAAGAATTTAGTTAAAAAGGTGGAAAGGGCTTGATGAGATAGAGTGTTAAATATGTTGTTGTTGTTGTTGTTGTTGTAGTTCTATTTTTGTTGGAGATGATGATGAAAAATCTATTACTTGCAAGATAATCATTATTATTACACAAAATCTAGTTTAGATACCAAATCTTATCGTGATTAGTCTTATGTAATACTCAATGTTATATGTTTCATTTCTAAGTTTCAAAATGGATCTTCTTCTCATCTCAAGATTTTGAATCATGCTCCTCAATTTAATAATATCTCTATTAATGCTATACAAAACAATTATGAAGGATACATATGTACTTCTTTACACCATAAATAAAAAGATCACACTTCTTTACACTTCTTTAGAAAAAGGAAAAATATGAGAAAAAAGAGGTGTTTGTAATCTAAACTAAAGAATTGGGAAATGGAGTGTTAAATATATTGTTATTGTTGTTGTTGTTGTGGTTCTTGTTGTTATTGGAGATGATGATGATGATGATGATGATGAAAAATCTATTACTTGCAAGATATTAAACTTTATAGTGATTAGTCTTATGTAATACTCAATGTTAGATGTGTCATTTATAAGTTTCAAAATAGATCTTCTTCTTATCTCAAGATTTTGAATCATGCTCCTCAATTTAATGATATCTCTATTGATGCTATACAAAATAATTATGAAAGATACATATGAACTTCTTTACACCATAAATAAAAAGATCAGAGGATGAATTTTATTGTTGCTCATGGAGTAAAATGTGATTCATCTTTTTTAGATTTGTCAACATAAGACAAAGGTCACAATGATAACAAGAAGAAAAGTTATCTTTGTGGGAGCATCAATAAGATGATTTACAGAATGGGAATCATATCTTGTTATATCCGATGAAACTAATCAATTTCTCCATGAGATGACCTTATGTTTCCTTACGCTCAAGAACAAATTCTCACAAAATATACAAGTCAATTATAAGGAGAAACTTTTAGGTTTATGTACACATTTCCAGAATATATTTCATTATATGTATGGATTCCAAAATAAATCAAATGGAATATTGATAAGGAAGAAACTCAACTGGTAACATTCGTACCAACTCATATTCGCTAAAACATCATTAACTTGAACCTTTACGGAGTGAAAATTTTGTGAAGTTTTAATGATGTATTTTAGATAAAAGGAGACTACCGAAACCATTTATTCAAAAAGGAATATTCTCCATATTTAATGAGCATATTGTTTGTAGATTATGATAGTGATGTGTCTGAACATACTTCCAAATTTAGGGGGTTTCTACCTAGCTTGCATATATGTCCACAGCCCTAATCAATTACTTGTTTTGTAGATATCACACCTAGTAATACAACTATGTCTTTTGCCTTAAGATCCTTTTTTGTGTGTTCTCTCTCCCCAAGCTCTAATGATTGATACTAGAGTGGGTAGATTGACGTGCATTTCCAACACTTGTTTCTCAATGTCTCAAATTTTTATGAGCTAATTTTGACTCCCATGCACACTATTATGACTACTATATAAATGATTATATCTTTTTGTTTAGATGTACTTGTTGGATTTGATTTTTCTTATTGATACAAGTGCCCCAAAGTCTTATACATGATCCATAGAATTTTAGTACTTGATTTTGTAGAAAACCATCAGTTTCTTCATTATAATATAATCAAATTCATGACTGATAAAAATTACGCATTCCATATGTTGGTTCTTGATGATGAATTTGGCCATTACACCTAATTATTTTAGCCATATATGATGCACCATGTGTTCTTATAAAAGGTGTTGAAATACACCCGTTTGTGGCTAAAATTATAAAAATCTAGTTGATGTAGATGATTTGATTTGCTCTACTTGACTCTGTTAAGTGCACAACTAGCATCTCTACCCAGATTAGAGAAACTTCAATGGGATATTAGAGATGCATATAACATGTATTTTTTTTCAGCATACCATTATCAAACAATCATTGTTCATATGAGAAAACTGTGGATGGAACTAGGGACACTCTTACTACGTCATATCATGAAGGAAATAATACATCTGTTGCTCACCTCCAAGAACAATTAGGGAGTGAGTATACACGAACAAAGGTAACTCTATGGATAGTTTCTAGAAAAGTTCACAAACTTAATGATCAATCAATCTCTAGAAATGGAATTTTTCTAGATAAACCACTTTTCTATATTATTTTGATTCTTAGTAGAATTTTTCTTTTACTCCTCTTTTTATTACGTAAGAAAACATCAACACCTTATAATTAGAGGATTTATTTTTGTCATTATTTCAAAAAGATCAACGTGCGGAACAAGACATCAAACACGTTGCATACAAAGCATTTGTTGCTAATCCAAAGAGCAAAGGTGAAAGAAAATCTTCTTTTAGTAAAAAAAAAGGATGTCAATGTTGCAGGATCAAACAAATAGTTAAGTATAAGAAGAATCAAAGAAGAAAAAGAAACTTCAAAAGTATTTTAGTTCGAATTATGAAATATTACATTAAGTTTTAATAAAATAGGCCATAAAGAGGGAAAAAACAAAGATTTTGTAATGCTTACACATAGCTTTACTTTTAAGACTAATTCTAATATGTTTATGTAAAATGCAGAATGAGATTTTACTACTTAATATCGTTATGTTCCATACTCTCATGATAATTGTATATCTAAAATGGACTTGGATGTTTCATAATTTTCTACTTAATGTGGTTAGGTTCCATATTCTCATGATAATTGTATATCTAAAATGGACTTGGATGTTTCATAATGTGTTAATGGCACAACCTAACACATTACCTCAAAATGAAGTTTGTTTTCTTCATTTATATAAATAGTTTTACATGTGCAAACAAATCCTAGAGATAGAAATATTGTCCTTACTAGTATCACTATAGTTACCTTCATATTATTGGATGCTTTAAATATCCCAAGGATAAGACATAAATTTTCATGGATGTGAAAATTTAAGAGATTGGATTCTTAGTAAATTCTTTTCATAGCACGTGCCTAGTTCATGTTTTTGCTTTTTGTGATGAAATAATCATTAATTTTATCACTATGTATATGAAGTTGTAGAATCTCGCAGGCTATGAAAAATGCATGGATGATTTCGCATGTTTAATCCTTATTTCCTTTAAGAATTTGGCACACATAGTTTTGATCATCTAGGGTTTCCAACTTGTTACATGTTTAATAGTCGAATATGGGATTCTCTTTTACTAGACTTTATGCATCTTCCACAAATGTTTCTCAATGGTAGAATGAGATTTGAACATAAATTGTAGATTGTTTAGAATGATGTTTATGGTCTTGTGAAAACACCATTTTTTGGTACTTATCTATAATTTTCTAGGTATAAATGAGTAAAAGTGCCAAGATTTTTCTGGTGCTCTAAACAATTTTTGGTTATGCACACGAACTTTTCAACATGTGAAGTGGGCATTCTCCATTGAAATTGAGGGGGATTAGATATCTTTCAAATTAAAGGAAAAAACTTTTCAACATGTAAAGTGGGAATTCTCCATTGAAATCAAGGGTGATTAGATATCTTTTGAACTAAAGGCGTTTTTTATTGCATGTAGAATGATCTTAATAAGACGAAAGCCTTGTTTCTAATGGAAATAGAAAGATTCATGGGCTTTGCCTTGTAGTTTCTAACTTGAAATTATTATTTATGTTGCATATATACTTAACAAGTTTCTCTCTAAAGAATTTTAGTATGTTGCTCCTTATGAGGCTTTACATGGATGCACACCATTTTTTTTCTATTTGCATGTTTGTGGATGCATGAATGCATTAACACCTAATAATTAATGCAAAAAGTTGCATGGTAAGGATCTAAAATGTTTTTCTTCTAATGATCATGAATATAAATACTAGAAGGGTCTTTCCATTGTAGGCCATGGTGGGGTGGCCCAGATGGACATTGATATATCTAAATTTTATATACCTTCAATGATAATTTATTTTGCATCTTGCAACTGATTGCGGCCTAGTTGGGGGTTTCCATATGCAACAAACTTTCCTAAACCAACAAGTCAAGGGTAACCCTCTTGACTTGGTGGTTTAGGAAAACTTCCCTCAAAGAATCCATCGATGACGACATATTCTCTTAGTGCTAATGACTCCTCCATCCCTCGAGGACCATGTCAGTCACCATTCAGCATTTGTCACCCAAGTTACAATTGAAGTTAGAAAGAGTGCATATGTGGATTAGGAGAACTAAATTTTTTTTTATATCTCTTGGAAACTATTATAGCAAAACTATCGGTTATCTTAGTCTCCTGCTCTATACACACATAGACACACACACACACACACACACACACATATATATATATATATATATTTATTTATACATACATATATATACATACATACATACATACATACATACATACATACATACATACATATATATATATATATATATATATATATATATATATATATATATATATATATATATACATACATACATACATACATACATACATACATACATACATACATACATACATACATACATACATACATACATACATACATACATACATACATACATACATACATACATACATACATACATACATACATACATACATACATACATACATACATACATACATACATACATACATACATACATACATACATATATATATATATATATATATATATATATATATATATATATATATATATATATATATATATATATATATATATATTGTAGTGAAACTCTAATTACAAATTCTATCACTATCCCTAGACTTCACATAAAGCCACTATGTTGAAATTTGGGCAAAGAAGCCAAGAAGTGGTTAACTTCATTTTATGTCTTCATTGAATTGGATTTGTTGCAAGCGTCATCTTTGGGTGCACATTGATGAGGATGTTAATGCCATCTTAAATGACGACCTCTTGGTTGTTAACATCATGTACAATATTTCAAGGGCTATATATGTTAAGAATCTACTAGATCATATTAAAACTGATTTTAAACAATTATAGATTTGTTGATAATCAAGTGAGAATGATAACTCATAAACTTGAATTAGACCTTGAATGAGATTGTTTTTTCTAAATCCAAAGATGTAGGTTTTGAGGATAATAGACTCGACTTGATGGTTCATGGAAAGTAGCCACTGTCATGTTTCAAGTATAAAAGGAGAGCCACTTCAATCCTTTGGGATCATCTTAAACACCATTTAACATTTTTAATCTATATCATGATTGAAACTCACTAGAATGCATGGTGAGGTAAAGAAATATTTCACTATTTGATTAGTATCTGACAACGTGGACTCATTATCTAAAGAGGGAATCAATTTCACCTTTGCATGCCCTTCTAAATCACATTCGTTGGTATGAAACTCATATGCCTAGAGTGGTTTTTATTTCATGATTGGTAGTTTATGGATGTCCATCAAATTGGAGTTGGTTCAAGAGTCTAAATCACCTTGGGGTGCACATTGAGGGGGGTGTTAAAGCCATCTTAAATTCCTATGTATTGGTAATTGAACATCCTAGAATTTACTTTCAATCTTTTAAGTTTGACTCCGTATGAGAAGAATCCATGATGTACATAAATAGATCATATGATATGTAATTTATATATAATAAGGTGTGTAACCATTATAGATCCAGATGAGATGCATCGATAGATCTTCATCTTGTAGACTCATATAGAATTGAGGTGACGATGATAGATCAAGATCTTGTATCATAACTTTGAATGTGATAGTGTTGCCAAAGACACATATCTAGGAATTTGGGGCTAACATATTTGATTTGATGGTTTGGGAAGACTCCCTAGAATATTCAATTCATTTCTTATGGGTTCTCATATTTGTAAGAGTATCCACCTTTATGATATGGTCCAATCGGTTATGAATCATGTATAAAAGAAGAGCCACTTCACTTCTTTGGGATCATATCAACCAAAATTCATGATTTTTTATACATATAATAATTAGTTTTTCCAAATCAATTTGACTATATTTTCATGCCCTCTTAAACTCATATTGGGTTGGATTCTATGAGACTTATTCATACAAAAGTGTTTTTTAATCACACTTGGAAGCTTATGCATAATATGGTTAATCAAGAAGAGTCCTACTATGGATACTCTTTGTTTTTTGTTTTTTTCTAAGCTAGACTTCAGAGTTGCTATTGAGCATGTGTGTCCCATATGTCTTATGGATGGTTTGGGTATCAATAAATCCTCTACCACCCTGTTTCTGGAGTATCATAGTGCTTTAGATGTTCTATGAAATTGAATGTCTCATGTTCACAAAAAGCACATTTATGTGCACAAATATCACGTTTATATGCAGTCTCATGATGTCAAAGTTTATTTAGACTAATTTTGGTTGTAACACTTGTGAAAATACTTCTATTTGCTTGAGGAAATGTGGTCCATGTTTAGGAGGATACTTTTCACCTAGTTTATGTATATTAACATAGCCTTTATAGGCTATTTATTGTTGTACATTCCACAGTTAGTAATTTCAAAACATTCTTCTTTTAAGATTGTTCTCTTTTGTGTTGTTTTCATGCATTATGTGTCCATTAAATTCCAAGGTACATCAACATAAAAAGTAAATGGAACTAAACAAAATCTAATAAAAACTAGTCATGAGCGTGAGATACTATATGATACACATAAAAGTTTGCCAAATTTAGACTAATATCTTGGCTCATATGTGGACATGTTTAGAAGCATCTCATTTCATGCCATTAAAAAGCACGTCACTTTCATCAACCAAGATATGAACTATTTAATATGTTAAGACACAATGAAAGACCATGAAAGAGCAGAGTAAAGATAGAATAGCATTTAAAAGAAGAATCAAGGTTTTTTATTTTCCAAATTTAGCTCGTAGATCCATTTTTCATTATTTTTATCCCAGCAAAGACTAGATATTTGTGCTACCTTAGCTATGTTAGCTTCTATGTTTCTCATCAACAACTTCATTGGACCCTCATTTGGGTGGATTTATTGGGAAAAATGGATCCCTATGTAACTTATCTTCTATGTGATGTAAATCCATTCATGATGATCATAGACATACTTAAAGCATATTTCCAAATAGTTCATACAATGAACTAATCTATGGAAGAGGAAATCATATCAAGCTCGATGAGTTTGATTCTTGGATATGTACTCAAAGAGGAAGTCGAACTTGAAAGTTCATAATGAAAGAAATACTTAGTCACAAATTTCTCATGCAAATCACTTAAACTATGTTAACAACACATTAATCTAGTCTTATCTACCAATCTTTCTAAGTAACCATCACTGAAGATTTTAAGTACGCAAATCCAAACTCTCCAAGTTGGTAGAAAATTATAGAGAGAGTATCTCCAAGTCGGCAAAAAGTTAACCCTTTAAGGTTCTTGATACCCTAAAATGTTGTAGTGGTAATCCTCTTGGAGTCCAATGTATATTATTATAGCATGCTAACACATGAGTAACATTTTATAATTTCTAATGTGTAGGTATTGGTTACTTAATTATCCAAGATATTTGAGGAAGGCCTATTTTTAGAGTACATAATTATACCAATATTGATGCTATATTAATGCATCAAAGGAGATGTTCAAAGCCGAAAACATGAAGACTTAAAAAATATCCTCTCCAAAGATGATTCTCATGGAAAAATTTATTCTATTTTAAATGATTTGAAATTTCTATCATAAAATATAAAAGAAATACATTACGAAAGAATTATTTTTCAAGAAAAGCCTTAAACGTAGCGATCTACTACTTCAGCACATATTTTTTTGAGTGTAAGATCACTAGTATTTGAGTCAATGTCCAAATATCAATTATAATATGAGACAATAGTTGTATTGAAAAAATATATCAATATTAATCCTAGAAAAAGCCAAATTCACCCCAAAAGAAAGTGTAATTGTAAGATTGAGATAGTCAAATACAAATGACATACTGAACTTACACCCTAATCAATATGGAACTTAGATTTTCCACACAAATATTTCTCGTTCCCCTCACTTGTGACCATGATTTTTAGAATCACACCAATAACTACTTCTAGGAAGTTTGTTTGAAGCTCATTATTGCTCACAAAGACAAAAATCAATAAGAAATGGAGATCAAAGTGAACATAAATTAGCATAGGAGAAAAGTATTAACCGAAACAATGGCATAAATCAAGATAGCACATAAAGTTGAAGAACAATAAATGAGTGTGAGTCCTGGGCATTCTTAGAAATAAACGATAGCAGTGAAATTATTAAATCTTAAAAAGCATTACAGATCAAACCATATTGTAATAAATGGAACATTTCAAGCCAGGATTTTCTGGTTGTTGAAGGAGATATCACGAAAAGATTATGAGGATCAAGAGAAAATTGGAACCTGGAAAATTATAAAGGAAAATGATTAAAGATAATTGATTGAGCACGTAAAAATTTGATCAGAGGAAATGGAGAGTTGAGATGCACAGTCTTAAGTAGGTTGTAACATGGTGAAGAATCTATGTACGGTTCTGTTATAATTACTTGAGGGACAATAAGTGTTTTATCAAACAAAAATGAGAGGATCATGGTAGATATTATATGTATTGGTTCTCGTGGTACATGTGGTCACAACTTATAAATAAGAAATTGCCAATGCTTTTGTTTTATTGACAATAATTGGATGGGAAGTCAGATTATGTGTTTGCACGCTGGAAAACAGAAAAAATTGCATTTAGCTTTCTTTTATGAGGTCAAATAATCCTCATCTCCAAGCACTCCAAAACAAAAATCACTGATATTTCACAGAAGAATGCACTTGGCATCTGTAGGATATGCAGCCAGGACAACAATTATCTTAAATATTATATCCTGCAAGCTCTGGTAATCCCTCTTAAGCACTTATGTGCAAAGATAATGACTTTACTGGAAAAATGCGCTTATCTCTTGGTTATCTTCTCGATGTAAACTGTTGAAAAAAAGTCAAGGAATGCTTTTGAATCTCTGTTGAGGAAGTCTTAGGTAAGTAAGTAATGCTTTGGAGCGAAGTGCTCCAAAAAATACACAGTATCTGTTAGACATAGATCCAAGTCAGATCATACATCAGTGTGTGTTGGAACAAGAGCATGTACTGCTAGTCTGCTAAGATTCCTAGCTCGGGGGTTATCCTAAGGTTCCATCTTAGAAAGTAGAGTGAGTGTGCATGATGGCCACATGTCACACTAGAGCACTCTAGAAGCTTTCTAGTCTTGGAGCAAGAGGATAAATAGGATGGGTGGAGAGTAGCACAGACGCCATTTTTCAAATCTTTTATGAGGAAAGCCTCACATTTGGTAAGGTTCCTAGCTCGGGGGTTATCCTAAGGTTCCAACACACCGTGATGTATGATCCGACTTGGATTTATGTCTAACATTACCTCCAAAGTACGGTACATTAGCTGCAAAGGGGGTCTATCATATGTTTTGTAAGATGGCATAAACAGTAACCTTCATTAAATGGATGTGTATGAGAGCCCTTTCTTTGAATTTTTGGTTTTGGTCTTGAAAGTCTTGATTATAAAAAGACATCTACAGTAAAGGATCTAAATATCACTAACCACTTATTTACAATTCCAGCTTATTCTGCTGTAAGATTTTGGAGACTAGTCGATCTTGTATGCAGCTAATCTGAATGGAGCAGCATCTAAATCTGATAAAGAGGCATTCTTCTGTTCAAGTGATTGAAGGCAATCGTTCGATGATTTATCTTGACAAGTATACTGGCAAGATTCAATAATTTCAGATTGTCAGCGTATAATCCGACGATCTTTGGGCTATCCAGCCTTAGGTTTTATTCGCCATCTGTGATTTAATCTATCCTATTGGCTATGGCAGCTTTGTTCTGCGATCTGTGCTGCATTCTGTTTCCAGCATACATCAATTCAAATACTGTGGTTACAAGGACTTCATGGAATGTTTGGGTACCGGCATGAACTTCCTGAAGAGCTTCAATGACTCTTGTGCAATCCGATGCAGCGAAATGATAGAGTCTTCCTAGACCTAAACTCTCTAAACAGAAAGGGACTTGCCGCATTACCATTGCGGTAATCTCTGAATAAGAGTTCTTAAGAATGATAAGGAATGTGCTCTGGTCTAGCCTCAAGTATACGATTTACCAAGGGATTTCTTAGCCAGAAACTCCATGATCAGATTCTGTGCAGCTGGCTACGCAGTTAGGGATGCGACTATCGACTTTCTAATAACATCTCAAGTACGTAATCAATTCGATGTTCGTAGGAGAAATTGAACGCACGGCATTGGAGGTCATCTGAGTGTGCACTAAGGGAGTACTTATAAATTATAATCAGAAAACGCAAATATATATCCAGTAAGGACGGATTTTGAAGACAATAATTGAAGTTGCGGATACCATGCTAGTGTTTAGGGGGTTCGTACTGGTGCTCACTCAGAGAAATGACATACTCCATTGATTGGTTCGCGAGTTGTCCTTAAGCGGAGTCTATAAGATCTTGCTTTGGACTTCAACACAGATTTAGAAACGATCATCCGTCTCTGATTGATTAGTACAACTGGTTTTGATTGATGAGTAAGATACAGTACTGTTTTACAGATTCAAAGGAATTAACAAAGCGAAAACAGATCTTGGGAGTTCATGAATCATATGTTGTTAGTCACTTGCATTGATTCGCTATACCAGATGCATTTTGAATTGGCTATGGAAACTGAATGCAAGAATTAATACTGGCTAGATTCAGTAAGTTAAGATTGTCAGCGTATCCGACTTTTTCAGATCTTTGGTCTATCCGGCCTAAGGATTTATTCGCCATCTGTGATTTAATCTATCCTATGGGCTATGGCTTTCTTCTGCGATCTGTGCTTCATTCTGCTTCCCGCATACATCAATCAAATACTGAGGTTACAAGGACTTCATTGAATGTTTGGTACTGGCATGAACTTCCTGAAGAGCTTCAATAACTCTCGTGCAATTCGATGCAGCGAAATGATAGAAAGGGACTTGCCGCATTACTATTGCGGTAATCACTGAATAAGATTTCTTAAGAATGATACGGAATGAGCTCTGGTCTAGCCTCAAGTATACGATTTACCAAGGGATTTCATAGCCAGAAACTCCTTGATCAGTCGCGGGGGGGGGGGGGGGGGGGGGGGGGGGGTTTGATTCTGTGCAGGTAGGGATACGACTAGCAGCTTTCTAATATCATCTCAAGTACTTAATCACTTCGATGTTCGTAGGAGAAGGTGAACGCACGGCATTGGAGGTTATCTGAGTGTGCAGTAAGGGAGTACTTGTAAATTATGATCAGACGCAAATATCTATCCAGTAAGGACGGCTTTTGAAGACAATAATCGAAGTTGCGGATACCATGCTAGTGTTTAGGGGGTTCGTACTGGTGCTCATTCAGAGAAATGACATACTCCATTGATTGGTTCGCGAGTTGTCCTTAAGCGGAGTCTAGAAGATCAGGTGAGGCCATTAAGATCTTGCTTTGGATTTCAACAAAGATTTAGAAACGATCATCCGTCTCTGATTGATTGGTGCAAATGGTTTTGATTGATGAGTAAGATGAAAACAGATTTATAGATTCATAGGAATTAACAAACCGAAAACAGATTTTGGGAGTTCATGAATCATATGTTGTTAGTCGCTTGCATGGATTCGCTGTACCAGATGCATTTTGAATTTGCTGCGGAAACTAAATGCAAGAAGCTGAAACGTCTTTGGTTGCAGTGCGAAAAACAGATACGCATATACACATTGCCTGTATATATGAATCTGTTTCTACATGCACGCATGTGCAACTTATTTCTGCAAAACTAGCCATTACTTCGAGCTTTTCCGCATGTTTTGAATGCATCCATGCTCGAAACAGCGAAAGTGATATGTGCATGCATTAACTTGCTGTTGATATGGAAACGTAGACGAGGGGGAGGGGTACCTCTTCAGGTCAGGTTTGAGCTTATTGACCCAGCGTAGGCGGCAGGATTTTCCTGTGCGAGGAAGGAGTCCTTTGGAGCGGATAGAGCTCCAATCGCGAGGCCCATACTGGTTGACGTATTCCACGAGGATCTCGTCTTCCTCAGGCATCCAGGGACCCTTGCGCAGAACCTGGTCTTGGGGGTCCCCTCCCTTGATCGTCATCACTTGCTGAGCAGCTGCACGTGAAGTGCTCATTTCTCTGCGACACTTCCTGTATAAACCTCCTCCAAGCGTATGTGCGTGTGCTTGCACGTGTGGCTATGGGTACGTGAAGGATTGCCAAGAGGGGTCTTTCTTGCTATGTAGTTGAAGGTGAATGAAAGTGTGCCTGTGTGTGTGCGCGCATGTGGGAAGGGTGAATGGATGCAGTGAGGGTGGCGCTGAGTAAAGGGTGGGAAACGCATGAAAGAACTGTAGGCGAGCTCGGACGAAGGGAAGCGGAGGACGAAGAGAAGACGAGAAGAGAAGAAATGGCAGTTACGAATGTTACGATCTTATTTTTGGACCCTCCATCAACAGCATTTTCCCACGTAATGCCATAGCCGTGAGGAAGATTCACACCTCGAAAACTCTGTTTTCGCCTACCATCAAAGCCCAATTTCCATGAAGTTCTCTTCTAATCAGGCCCCTCATTCTTATTCTGAGAATCAGCAGAGTTACAAAAATAAAGAGTATACAAAATTTCAACCAGAGGATGTGAGCAAACCCCTATGGTAACTGATCATTCATGAAATATATTTGTGTGTGTAAATCCAAGTTATCTAGAATACACATATAATTTCATAACTCTTATAGCTCGTTTGTACAATATATTTTTATGTGCAAATAAATTTAAGTTATATTTTTTAGAGTAAATAAAAGTAACATTTGTAGAAGATAGATTCAAGTACAGAGAACATTTGTAACCCAATAACAAATGATCATTTGTAGAATAAATTTCTCGTTTGTACAATATATTTGTATGTGCAAATAAATTTAAGTTATATTTTCCAGAGTAAATAAACCCAAGTAATATTTGTAGAATATAGATTCAAGTACAGACAACATTTGTAACCCAATAACAAATGATGATCATTTGTAGAATAAATAGCTCGTTTGTACAATATATTTGTATGTGCAACTAAATTTAAGTTATATTTTTCAGAGTAAATAAATCCAAGTAATATTTGTAGCATATAGATTCAAGTATAGAGAACATTTGTAACCCAATAACAAGTGATCATTTGTAGAATAAACTTGTTTGTGTAAGTCCAAGTTATCAAGAACGATATATCTACTCCAAGTTATCTAGAATATGTAAGTCAATGTTATCTAGAATGACATGAGTTGACAAATCATTTGTAACCCTCATAGCAAATGATATTTTTAAAATCTATTTGCATGTGCTGTAAGTCCAAGTTATCTAGAATACACATATAATATATCAATAGATATACGGATATATCATGTATGTAGACGTGATTTAAAGTGAGTATCTATACATACATATATACAGACAGACATATCAATATACATGAATTTTCATCATATGAAAAACTTGAATTTTCCAGAAAAGCATATTGGGTCAACGACATCAAAATTAGTAACTAGTTATAACTCTCCCTATCAATCTTTTTGCATTTGTTCATCAAAATTACCATTATATTTCGATCACACTACAAAAAAAAAAATTATAAGATTGAGGTTAATACAACAAAGATCTAAACCATTTCAATCTTCACTTCTATTCACCTTGTCCAATCTCAAACCCGTTGTTGCGTCCAATACTCCACAGGCTTTCCTTGGGACACATTTGTGATGCTAATTGTGTGTGTTATTGTCTACTCAGATAGCAATACAACATAAATGTGTAAGAATGATCAACTTGCTATTATAATCATCATTTTGAATGCATCGACCCATATTCTTACAAAGTATTTATAATTTATGTGTGCAAACCTTAGGTAAATTGGAGATTAAAAAGGCCCTTTTTAGTTTTCATTTTTGGACAACAAAGCATGCTCATTAATGGATCTTTTATTTATACTCTTAAATGACCATGTTGTTGTCTATTGACATCTAAGAACACAAATTTGCCACACTTACTAATATTAACATTGAGTCATAACAAACAAGAACAAAGACATGTTCTCTTTTTTATTTGAGAAGAAATGCAAAAAATGTTTAAAAAATGGCTCATTTTCCTATTCCATAGTGAAAAACATTATTTCATTTTCAATTAGTACCATGAAAAACCACCATTAAAACATCAGATTCATGAAGAAGCTTACTAAATTTTTTTCAATGCCAAAAAGGCCATCGAATGATCCAGCACTTCATGTCAGAGTTTCAAATTTCAGAAAGTAGTGGCAATAATGCCAGAAACAAAGAAAATCAATCTCTTGATATAGCACTTGGCACTCTTGATGTGAGATTTATGTTCTCATTCTTATTAAGAATTTGAGTTAATCTACATGGAGAAATAAAATACACTTTTCAAGGGTCAGTATATATAACATCACATCACTGGACACTAGCATAAACATTGGAGGAGATTCTTGCATACTTCTATTTTAGCTCATCAAGCTGTTCCAATTACAACTTCAACACTATGACCTTAATCAGCCATAAATGTAAAGAAAACCACATATCAATCCAACACAAATGCATCGAATGTGAAATGGGCTAAGCATAAATAACTAAAACATTGATATTTATATTCCAATAATTAAACCATTACAAAATTATATGTTTACAAAGTCCAACAACCCATTTACAATAGAAACTCATCATATAAATGCTCAGCCTCTTGCATAGCAACATCTTTAGGGATTTGAGTAGGTCCCGAGGGCTTTTCTTGCTCTAGAACTGGCTCCTCAAGGTCAAGCATGTCTCCTGGCTCATCTGCTAATGGTGGCACATGCTCCCTTGATGCAGGCTGGAATCTCTTTGTGTAAGCTATATGTTTCTTCCCAAGCTCCTTCTCCTCATCTCGGCATTCATTCAAGCCATTAATCCGCATCCTAATGAAAATGACTTGGGCTTCATACTTCTCTACAACAATGTAGTGCCTGAACATTTTGAGGGCACATGCGAGTGTCGTCCTTAAAAAAAAAAAATTTACACGTGATGCCAAAATTAGAGTGTCAATGAGCAAGATTGCAATTAGAAATACCTGTGCCAGAAAAAAGTCCAAGATCCAATGATCATCATTGGAGAACAATTGGATTAACCTCATTATAAGCTTTTTGGGCTTTTCATAAGGATTAATCAATGTCTTGTCTCCTGCCACATGACGAAGATTCTTTGTAATGGCAAGGAACATTAGCATATTCGAAATTTTGTTCCCACTACAATGTTCTCTGACCCTTCTCTTACTAACTTCATCATAGTACCCAACTGTAAGGCACTCGGTAGCACTAACAAACCTATGTCCAGGTGTGTGATTTACATTTGTCTTTACCCTGCAAATTTATAATTATAAGAACAATGTCACATGCAATTTCTAGAAGGAGACAAAAACCAAGTACATACCATGTAAGACACTCGACAGCATGACACCTTGATTTTAATGCTATTGAGACAGAGAAGGATTGGTCCCTGATTTGAAAAATGACAATTCTCTAGAGTGGCAACATGGTCAATTCAGCAAAAATTATCACCATCTTTTGTATATGTGGGTGCTTGAATGGCTCGTCATCATTAATAGAACCACTCGTTCTAAAGTCATATGGGATGTCTGATATTAAAAGGGAATAATGTTTCCTAGGTACTACTGTACAAATGTTATTTACATCATCACAATATATATTGTAATATAATGGCCTTAGGGGTTCTACGGGGTTTGAAAAACACTTTAATCTAGAGGAATCATCCTTGAAATCCATCTCCTTTGCCTTTATTCTAGACTTCTCATGCCTTGCCCTTTGAATATGAGAGCAAGGAAGGCAGAATGACAGTCTTCATTCGACTCACCGCTCTTCTTTCGAGGTTTTTGCAAACAAAGGATGAGTGTCAACTCAAAGATGCTTAGCATTGAGTAAGTGTGATGCTTAGCATTGAATAAGTCTTTGCTAAGAGACTTAAATGAATAGATAGTTAGAGGCCAACTACCATATAATTTGCTTCAAGTCGATGCATGGCATTGACTAGTTGTGGCGAGCTATACCTGCAGTCAGGTTTGTGCTACAATATGATGCGTAGCATCTAAATCCTAATGAAATCCGATGCCTAGCATCAAATTTCGACTAAAGGTTGTTGTTGCACATAGAGCAATTCTTTGATATTCGATGCTAGGCATCGACTTCTAGCATGTGTCTTCCTATAACTCGATGCCCCGCATCAAATAGCACCAACTAATCGAGAAACTCAATCATATTATATTGTAATGAGCAAGAGAACTCACTTGATAGCGAAACAATATAAAGTATTCTGACAATGCTTTGTATGAGGAGGTGGTCAGGTACTCTGCCTGGGCTTCACTCCATGTGAAGCACCCAAGCCTCCTCATCATCACCTCTTGAATCTTTGTATAAACCTTGTGACTATATTGTGAGTTTTAAAACAACATGATAAGTTACTGAAAGAGCAACAAAAAACAATCAATGACAAGAATCTACTTACTTATTTAGCTCGATGACTCTTGAGAAAAGGGGAGCAAAAAACCCTAACCGCCTCACATGGAAGTGAGAAGTTTCTCCAAGTTGGGGCAAAGAATGAGAGGAGAGGTTCACCCACGCTCATGGAGCAATGGCAACAATGGCCAACATCACAAAGAGCAAGGGGAACATCCTCCCAACCATGCACACACACATGCAAATCCATACACCAAGATCATCGCCTTGCACACAAGGAAGCAAGAGAGTAACAAATGACACCTTCTTCCATTAACAAAATGGAGGCCAAGGCCATGGCCAAGGGACCTCTCCCTTTTTTACAAATGAAGCTCTTCTTTATATAGAGAAGAAGAGAGGCATACGTGAATAAAACATGTGGTCAAAAGACCACATGTGCTAAATCAAAAAGAGGATCTTCATATGATAGTGGGATTTCAAAAAGGTAACAACCTAGAGAGAGAGGGAGGGAAGTTTGCGCGCACGTATACAAAATGTGCTCCCATTCTATGAATACCCAAAAGGAAGGTTTTTATAAAAAGAAGTGCACTAAAGTCTAAGAAGGGGTTTTTATGAATTTTTATGGAAAGATGGATAAGAAGGAGTTCCTATGAAGAAATTTATACAATGACCCCACAACACTAGGAGCAACAAACCCTAACCGCCTCACATGGAAGTGAGAAGTTTCTCCAAGTTGGGGCAAAGAATGAGAGGAGAGGTTCACCCATGCTCATGGAGCAATGGCAACAATGGCCAACATCACAAAGAGCAAGGGGAACATCCTCCCAACCATGCACACACACATGCAAATCCATACACCAAGATCATCGCCTTGCACACAAGGAAGCAAGAGAGTAACAAATGACACCTTCTTCCATTAACAAAATGGAGGCCAAGGCCATGGCCAAGGGACCTCCCCTTTTTTACAAATGAAGCTCTTCTTTATATAGAGAAGAAGAGAGGCATACGTGAATAAAACATGTGGTCAAAAGACCACATGTGCTAAATCAAAAAGAGGATCTTCATATGATAGTGGGATTTCAAAAAGGTAACAACCTAGAGAGAGAGGGAGGGAAGTTTGCGCGCACGTATACAAAATGTGCTCCCATTCTATGAATACCCAAAAGGAAGGTTTTTATAAAAAGAAGTGCACTAAAGTCTAAGAAGGGGTTTTTATGAATTTTTATGGAAAGATGGATAAGAAGGAGTTCCTATGAAGAAATTTATACAATGACCCCACAACACTAGGAGCAACAAACCCTAACCGCCTCACATGGAAGTGAGAAGTTTCTCCAAGTTGGGGCAAAGAATGAGAGGAGAGGTTCACCCACGCTCATGGAGCAATGGCAACAATGGCCAACATCACAAAGAGCAAGGGGAACATCCTCCCAACCATGCACACACACATGCAAATCCATACACCAAGATCATCGCCTTGCACACAAGGAAGCAAGAGAGTAACAAATGACACCTTCTTCCATTAACAAAATGGAGGCCAAGGCCATGGCCAAGGGACCTCCCCTTTTTTACAAATAAAGCTCTTCTTTATATAGAGAAGAAGAGAGGCATACGTGAATAAAACATGTGGTCAAAAGACCACATGTGCTAAATCAAAAAGAGGATCTTCATATGATAGTGGGATTTCAAAAAGGTAACAACCTAGAGAGAGAGGGAGGGAAGTTTGCGCGCACGTATACAAAATGTGCTCCCATTCTATGAATACCCAAAAGGAAGGTTTTTATAAAAAGAAGTGCACTAAAGTCTAAGAAGGGGTTTTTATGAATTTTTATGGAAAGACGGATAAGAAGGAGTTCCTATGAAGAAATTTATACAATGACCCCACAACACTAGGAGCAACAAACACTAACCGCCTCACATGGAAGTGAGAAGTTTCTCCAAGTTGGGGCAAAGAATGAGAGGAGAGGTTCACCCACGCTCATGGAGCAATGGCAACAATGGCCAACATCACAAAGAGCAAGGGGAACATCCTTCCAACCATGCACACACACATGCAAATCCATACACCAAGATCATCGCCTTGCACACAAGGAAGCAAGAGAGTAACAAATGACACCTTCTTCCATTAACAAAATGGAGGCCAAGGCCATGGCCAAGGGACCTCCCCTTTTTTACAAATGAAGCTCTTCTTTATATAGAGAAGAAGAGAGGCATACGTGAATAAAACATGTGGTCAAAAGACCACATGTGCTAAATCAAAAAGAGGATCTTCATATGATAGTGGGATTTCAAAAAGGTAACAACCTAGAGAGAGAGGGAGGGAAGTTTGCGCGCACGTATACAAAATGTGCTCCCATTCTATGAATACCCAAAAGGAAGGTTTTTATAAAAAGAAGTGCACTAAAGTCTAAGAAGGGGTTTTTATGAATTTTTATGGAAAGATGGATAAGAAGGAGTTCCTATGAAGAAATTTATACAATGACCCCACAACACTCTCCCCCTCCTAGGCTTTGTCGTCCTCGACAAAGCTAAGAGTAATGGATCATGCATTGCTGAACGAGATCATGTGGAGTCTTTAATTCTGCAGGTCTTGAGTCTTCAAGTCATCAAGTCTGTTTAATCTATGGCAAGTCTTTAGTTCTTCAGATCTTCTACAATTCTTCAGTCCGCAACGCTCCAGGCTGCAAGTCTTCATGTCTTCAAGGATCTTTAAATCTGCAGCACATCTATCTTTAAGTCTTGAGTCCTTCCTTCAATCTGCAAATCTTCAGTCTTCTGAGCTGGGCGACACAATCCCCTTGGGGGGCAGTCAGCCAAGCATTCCTCCCAAAAGGTAGTCCTCTGTAAGACTAATAGAGCCTTACCCAAGAGCTCCCAAACCTGAAAGTAAACATACACAACAAGTAGACTGTTTCTAAAAAGAATAAAACAATGAGATTTTAGTCCAATTGTAGTTTCTACTTCAGGGAGCATCCATTGCTACAAGACTTGCTCTACTAGAGATAAGTTTTCATGAAAATCTTCTTGCTCCTGCGATCCAACAAAAACGATAGCCCCACAAAAAACAAGGAGCCAAGTCAAGACAAGGAGTTCCTATCTCTTATGTCTCAATGATTCCATCAAGAGTGTGACATTTTGCAATGTAAAGCATGAGATGAATGTATCCTATGGTCCTACCATCATTTATACTATGCCCCTAGTCAACAAGCTTGCAATTGATCATGTGTTATGTGCTCACAAAATGATTAGACAATAGTTCAACATTATGACTCCTATCGTTCTACAAGCATTCAGGAAATTAAATCAGCTTATCCAGCACTATTCCTGCAAAGCACAATTTCAAATCATCTGTGGGAAGTAAAAAGGGTCAATGCTGAAGTACCAAGTGGGTTGGCCTGTAATGCCTTATAAAAAATAAGCCTTTTAAATGAGCATTGTGAAACTAGAGTTATTTCTCTAGCAAAAAAACAAATGCTCATTCCTTGACCTCCAAACACTCTTCCAATTCTTTTTTCCATGCTAACAATCCTAATTTAGCTCAAAAATATCAAAAACATGAGATAAACAATGCATCTGATGATTGGCTGCATATGTTCATGTGATCATGAGAATACAAGAGTAAAAAGATTAAACTAGAGGAGTCATCAGCATAAGATAGTAGAAACATAATCTAGGCCTGAGCATATAAACATACAACTAATGTGTCCCAATTCAGGAGGAATTCCTTTTGGACACAATGGAAAGGCCATCTAGAGTCAGAGTAGTCTTTTAAGTGAACAGTAATCCAAGGACAATCCAGGCACCACCTTTCTACTCTGCCACTATTGATAAAACACCACACTCCAACCATATCAAATCACTATCTTCTTGTAAGTGAACACATGCAGCCAAATCAAAATCTATGATAGAAGTGAGCAAGTGGCTACTTCCAGATATAGTTCAGCAAAAAAAACAACATTCATCCATTAGCCAACCCTCTCCAAATGTGTTTCAAGTTCCAAATCACACAGTCGGATAGACAGTAAGCTGGCTACTACTTCCTTGGAGCACCAAGCCTGCAAACTCAGTTCAGACATGCAAATCCAGGTACCAAAATTACCATTCTTATCCTCCACAGAGCATCCAATTGATATTTTGAAAGACAACATGGACTCTCAACCCTATAAGTCTGCATCATACATGGGAAATTCCTACACAACATGACATGAAACATCCACTATAATATCCTTTAAGAGGTAGCAGGAGGTTTGAAAATAATCCCTATATAGTGTAGTCACACATTGCAACTCATCAAGTGCCTTGTGCACTAAATCCTTCCAACCTGGAATTCATCATTAATACTTTCATTCCTTTATTGTAAATGAGGATATGTGGACACAATTCCCTTGTAGGGCAGTCACAAGAATCTCTATAGCTTATCACCGTACAACAAGGGCCATAGGTATCATTTGAGAACATGAATAAGCATGCAATTCAATGATTGTCCTATGAGATAGTGGCATCTTAATTCCTGTAATTAATTGATATTTATGCAACCAAGATTCAAATCATGAGTAATGTTAATTTAATCAATAAGAACATCAATAGGTCTAGCCCTGTTCAGAACAACAATTTAGATTCAAGTTTGATATGAAATCATCCCTTTCTGGTTCTCCTGGACCAAGACATAGGCATCCACACCAATTTTCAAGAGAAGAGCTGTAAAGTCCCCTTCCACAAAGAGAACCCAGGTTTTCTTCTGGCACTAACAAACAAGCCTATCCAGGTCATGTTTCAGTGTTGCACATTAGCAAACCTACCCTTAAGAATTGGTGTGATATTACCCCATGTGGGAACATAAATGAGATTTTATGAGAACCCTAAGGTCTTCAAGAAGTATGTAGCCCGACATTAGTCAAAGATCCCTCAAATATCCCAAAAAAACCTTCAGAGAGGAAGATCTTTATAGTCATGAAGAAAAAAAACATGCAAGTTCCTTAGTAAGGATAACACACAAAAATGCAGTGAAGTGGAGTTCTGTAAGTGCAAATTTTCTCTTCTTGAGTAGTGAACACCTATTCTTGAAGATGAGATTTCAGACTGGTCCTTCCACGAGGTGGTCTTTTCAGAGAGTTATCATGGAGATCCTCGTGACAAAATCTCACTTTTCTCATGGAATGATCATATTTAATAGCCTTTAAACATATACAATGGAATCACGAGCTATAAGGGTACATAGATCTTTATTAAGGAAAGGCAGACATATTTACTGAAAATAGACATTATTATGTTGAGTTCAATACTACCACCAGCATGGAGTGAATGAAAAATTTCCCCGGTGGTATCATCAAGGGCTTGAGTACTGTAGTACAATGACAAGAAACAATAGCTTAATCATAATCCAGTTCAGCAAATAGAGAGCTAGCCCTGCCATTCTTCGAAGCTCGGTCATCTGGAGAAAATAAAAAACATGTACGCATCGTTTTCCTCAGAATGGCCATTCCCTGAAGAATCTCCCCCTTAAAGTGTGCCCTAAAAACCATTTGTAGAGCTTCAAAAAACATTTAACAACGGAAGTGAAATGTCATCATTACATTAAACCTGTTTCTAACTATAACGATCCAAGCTCAAAACCCAAACTCACAGCCAACCAAATGATGTCAGACGTCCAGCCAAGCAGCGATACTTATGCATGAGCAAAAACATTTGTAATGATAGAGTGTGCGACCTTATGGGTCTAGTCACCAAGAGACAACACCTAAATATCTTTAGCATGTGGGTATTGTGTTGCAGTTTGTGGAGATTCCTAACATCATGCTCTTCAGCCATTATGTAGCCGCATTCCATCGAAGGTCACCACAGTTTGCCCCTCAAGCATGATGGATACACACAATCTTGGCTCATAGAGAGTGGGGAGAGAGCGGAAATGTCTGATTCGCATGTGACCGACTCCCTGAGGTGGCTGAATCAAAACCATATCCAGATTTTAATGGGGCCAAAGCCTTTGGTTTATGAGCATGCAGGAGCTAAACATCACCCATCATTGCAAGGAAGGATCTCCTCCACAGCCTACACTTTGTAATTATCATGTCCTGATATCAAAGACATATAGTCATACAGAATCAGGGAAACCTTTGAAAGGCAGCAAGGGCTTCGGAGGCCATCTTGACTCAGACAATAGAGAATGCATCCACCATTCATCGCCGATGTTAGGGAGCAACTGTGTCAAAAAGTAGGATTTGAAGGGTATAGCTAAGCCCTCGTAGAAGTAGACACAGATATGATAAATGACATTAGTTTCCACCTCTGTCAAAGGGGATGCCAAGAAACGAAGGCACATGAACCTGTCGGCTTCTACAAGGGTGTCTTCCAGCAGACGGGGAAACTAATGAAAAGCTCAAACCCAGCTATGTCCCAGGCGTAGAGCTCGAAAGGCTTTCGGGAAGGAGAAACATTCGAACCATGTAGGAGAACCATCAACAGACCCACATAAGAACACGAGCGGATGTCCAACTGCAGAGAGGTTCCGGTTGCATGAGCACAACAAGCACATAAATATCTTTATGGAGTGGCGTCGACCCTGGTGCTCCAATAGAGTCACTGCTTAGCCTACTTTCGCCTCAAAATATCGGAGGAGACAGGCTGTCTCAACCCTGGAGAGAAAGGGGACCTCACGACCAAGCAACTCCGCGGGTGGAGTGGATTAAGAGCTCGACCACGAACTCTGAGGAGTGCCTGCTACACTTCCGCCATAGCCAGAGACCACGGACAGGAAGGGGGAGCCTGTTATGCTCAACCCCGAAATGAGGGATTCGAGAAAGGTTGGGAGGGAGGGAAAGAACCACTCCCCCAACAACCCACGTTTGTGCAGACAAAAAGGAGAGAAGTTAATGCCTCCGCTCCAACAAACCTCAAGAAAGACACGGATGTCAGACCTCAAATTCGTTTTGCCAATATCAATTTTAATTAAGGGGTGCAGGACTAGAGCCTTTCATAAAATTTTCACCAACTATCTTTTCCGATTTGTTTTTTTTTTTTTCTGAAAGTGAAAATGAGAGAGGGACAACAAGAAGACTACCCCCCCCCCCTTTTCCAAGCAACACTAGGACAAGGGTGATAGAGATGGATAGTGATGCTTATGATGTGGGTGAAGAGGTGTGTATATGTGAGAGTGAGAGAGAGAGAAGGGGGTTAGGGGATGTTTTTGTGCAACAAACAAAAATAAAGAACTAAACTACTCAAGAATTAATAAATGAGAGGTACCCTAGGCCAACCGAAGGCCACACGTATTCATCCTCCTCCAAGTGTCAAGGTGCATCTCACGAAGTATGGACACACAAACTTGGAAAAACCAACGGCTAAAGGCCGGCGTCCCCGACAACGGCGCCAAATTGTTGAGAAAAGGGGAGCAACAAACCCTAACCGCCTCACATGGAAGTGAGAAGTTTCTCCAAGTTGGGGCAAAGAATGAGAGGAGAGGTTCACCCACGCTCATGGAGCAATGGCAACAATGGCCAACATCACAAAGAGCAAGGGGAACATCCTCCCAACCATGCACACACACATGCAAATCCATACACCAAGATCATCGCCTTGCACACAAGGAAGCAAGAGAGTAACAAATGACACCTTCTTCCATTAACAAAATGGAGGCCAAGGCCATGGCCAAGGGACCTCCCCTTTTTTACAAATGAAGCTCTTCTTTATATAGAGAAGAAGAGAGGCATACGTGAATAAAACATGTGGTCAAAAGACCACATGTGCTAAATCAAAAAGAGGATCTTCATATGATAGTGGGATTTCAAAAAGGTAACAACCTAGAGAGAGAGAGGGAGGGAAGTTTGCGCGCACGTATACAAAATGTGCTCCCATTCTATGAATACCCAAAAGGAAGGTTTTTATAAAAAGAAGTGCACTAAAGTCTAAGAAGGGGTTTTTATGAATTTTTATGGAAAGATGGATAAGAAGGAGTTCCTATGAAGAAATTTATACAATGATCCCACAACAATGACCACCTCTTCAAGGCTTAGGTCTTTGGAAATGACCCTTGATAATGTTGAAATTATCAAAGTGTCATCCTTCATGCCTTGCAATGTTGTCCAAGGTGTCAACTTCATATCCTCAGCAGCCTCTTCAATGGAGAGATTAGCTTTCTTTCCCTTTCCTTTTACATCCACATGAGGATCTATTTTTTCCTTTTTCTATTTCTGGCCTTTGAACTGTTTGTTCTCCCATATTGTGAATACTCTATCCTAAAGATCTCAAATTTCCTCTATCCTGAAGGCAAATTGGAACCATGGGTCAAATTTACGGAATGCATCTAACTTCACATTGTCATCCACTGCTATCTGTACCTCTAGCAGGCATTGCTTTCTCAAAATTGTATGGATCCTTCCACCATCTGCCCTTTGGGCATCAACATATTCATGATGGAAGAATTTGATATGCTCAATGGATGACATTTTTTACCTATCATAATTGTCATTGTTGTGGTCCCAAGCTAGAATTGGCCTCCTCTATAGTGAAGCCAACATAGATTTTACACTCTACATACTTGAATAAGTATGTGGTTGGATGCTCTTTTACAAGTTGTCTTCGGGCCTCTACAGAGTGTGATCCTCCAATAATGTAGTGTGTATATTCCTCAAACAAACCTTCATTGAATTCCTCCACTGACCCACATTGGTTTGGATCCATCATTAACAAGAGTGGTACAACGGTTGCATGTGAGTTCATCTTCATCTTCTTCTTAAGGTTCTGTACATGTAGATTATGTGGGTCCCTTATCTCAAGAGGCCTCCTTCCTATAGCTAGGTCTATTGGGGGTCTGTTGATTATAGTAATGGGGAGGTGAAAAAGTTGCACCTTTTTCACAAGCTTCTCCTTGGCAATCTCCTCCCTTATCTTATTCTATTCTATAAGCAATATCTGAGAAGTGAGCTGTCCTCTAGGGGCAACTATATCATCTTGAGAGTCTGAGCTTTCTGTTGATTCCACATCAGTTGTCTTGGTCTTCTTCTAGGGCCTCTTTTGTATGGGGTGCTTGCCCTTTGACTTTATAGGTGTAGTCTTCCTCTACTAGCTTGGCATGATATTCCCCTATATCCACGACAAGAGATCCATGATCAAAATTTTCAATTCCTTGCAGATTTGAGCGAGCCTCTCTGGAACACAACATTCATGACCTAGGAGCTCCATTTTGCAAATTGTATTCCTCAATCCTTTTGAAGTTTCCACTAGGAAAAGGAGGTTATCTGAGTCCTCATCTTCTTAGTCCACCTTGAACACAAGGCCATATTGAAAAACCTGCATTGTGGTAATATTTCCCCTCCCATAGGTACCAGCAAACACAAGCAGAGTGGCATTTTTCTCCTCTATGTACTGAAGGCACCACTCCACATTTGTCATGTCTCGAAGTGTTCTATCTTTCCTACTGACTTCAATCTCTTTGGATATATCTTTTCTGCCTGGCTCTCCCTCAATGGGCTTGACATTGCTATGACCACGTGATGATATGGCCATTGGATTACTTGCATGCTCAAAGGACAAAGACAATATTGCTAATGTAAAACATCAACCCCTTGGTACAATTATGCCATGCATTGAATTTGGGGGCCAACTCGATGCCTGGCATTCACTCGGTCACCCAACTCGATGCCAGGCATCAGATTGGGCAACAAGGCGATGGCAGGCATTGACTTGGGCGAGGAACTTGATGCCAAGCATCAAATTCATTGAGCAAGGTCGATGCCATGCATCAGCCTTTCCTCTAAACTCGACGCTAGGCATCGAGTTGGGTGACCAAGTCGATGCCAGGAATCGACTTGAACTATAGGGCCGATGTGACGCATCGACCAAGTCGATGCCAAGCATCGGCTTGCTCACCCAACTCGATGCCTGGCATCAAGTTTGGAGGGTAGGTTGATGCCTAGAATCAACCTTGTCGCCCAATTTGATGCTTGGCATCGAGTTCCCCACCCAAGTTGATGCCTGGCATCAACCTTGTCACCCAACTCGATGCTTGGCATCGAGTTCCTCTCCCAAGTCAATGCCTGGCATTGATTGCCCCCAAAATTTGATGCATGACATCGAATTTCCCCAAAAGTTGATGCCTAGCATCGACTTTTCCTACAGTGTTGATGTTTGGGATCGAATTCCATGAATATGAACTCAGACAGAAATGTGAATTACTTCAAACAGATTACTCTAATTTTTGGGGTTTTCAAAAGGAATCTTTTTGGAATCTTTAATTACTAGGGTAAATTTAGGTTACTTGTGATTTTTTCTCTAGCTCCCTTCTTCTCCATTGTTGACTTTTGCTTTGCTTAAGCTTTTTCTGCTATTTTTTCTTGCTGTGCTCTTTTGCTCTGTGTGCTCTATCTCGACTCGTGAATTTGTAAAATGATCCTCTAGTCGTGTGATCTATTTATAGACATTGGCAGAGTTGAACCAAGAACTAATTAGGTGTGACTGAGTAAAATACCTCTAAATGATTCTTGATTATGACATAAAGTCAAATCGTACAACCCAAAATAATGGCCACAATCCATCTTCATAATTATCTAGATACGTGATTTGGGAGATATAATTTCTTGATGTTACACTTCCATTGTTTGTATATTATAAAGGGAATGCTCTTACACTTCCATTGTCAATGAAGATGAGCTCTCTCTTTTTTATAGATGCTTGGGCAGCACCTGTCTCTAGTGATGGAGTTGATAAACTTTCAAATTCATTGTTTTCAATGGATCCTTTCATGAATGATGTCCATGGCTTAGAATGTATCAATGATTCTCTGTTCTTAGTTGATTCATTTAAGTTAGATTCTCAATGCAACAATGGTCAATCCAATCCATCTATTGAACTCAATCCACCTATTGATCTCTCTTTAGATTCAAGTGCATGTGCAGTAAAGAATGCCAGCAAAGAGAGAGAGAGAGAGAGTATACAAAGTATGTGGTGTTTTAAGCGAAGGCCTTGTGAAGTAAGTAAAAAAAGATTTCAATTCCTTGCTTTAGATAGACAAATTGCATTGGACATCGTGAAGCATTGTTGTGGTTTGAAATGTTCGTATAAATTAGGAATGAAGAAACTAAAGCAACTAAGAGAGAAATTCTTCCATTTAGATAATGAAAGGAAAGATTTATACCTTGTTTCTCACATGCAAATGATTGAGGATAACATGTCAATAACACATGTTGCTTTTGAATATTACTTTAGCCAAGGGATCTGATGTTGTAGGACTGCATTTAAAATTGTGATGGGCATGGGAATTGTAGAATACATAAGATACAACAAGGGCTTTTATATGTGGAGATCTCATTTTTGATACATATCAGGGAGTTGGGACCAAAGGTTCTATTGGTCGTCATGCAATGAGTTGGATGATGAACTATTTTAGTTTGCATTGTGAAGTTATGCCTACAACTGTAAGGTTACACTTGTCAGATAACTTTATTCATCGAGAAGTATTTCAAGTAAGAAATAGAAAGTAAAAATGAGAAGTATGTCCTATATGGACATTTTACTCGATTATGGAAAGAAGAGTTTAACAATGTGAGTATTCCTTGTAAAGTTAGAATGGGTTTGTGCCACTTTGAAAAACATGGCAAAGGGGGCCACAACACCACAAGAAAAAGTTAATTGTAAAAGCCTTATAAAGAACCATCATGAGAGTCAAGATTTATAAAGAAAGAAAGAAATTCATCATCGAAGTAAAGCACTCAAAAATCCAGAGCATTATATGTATTTGTTGATTGATGATATGGATCAATAGAAAACATGTCTGCCCCATTTTGCTCGCATTCCTAAGGACATTGGAGATGAAGTCCTTGTGCAAATGCATTTGGTTGGTGCTTTGATATATAATGGGACCATAAAGTTGAAGGGTTTCTTCACATATCCCAACGTGCATAATGATCCAAACCTTACCATTACTATGATTCATAAAGTTTTGCAATCATGGGAGGGTCTTTTGCCACCAAATCTCTATTTGCATCTTGATAATACTGCAAGAGAGAATAAAAATTCTATAGTCATTGGATATTTATGCATGCTTGCTGATAAACAAGTGTTTTAGAAGGTTAAGGTAAATTTCCTTTTGGTTGGGCACACTCATGATCACATTGATCAAATGTTCAGTACCTTCTCTAAGAGGTTGGCATGCCATAATGCTTTTACTCTTCCAATATTATCTATGTTTATTTCTAAAGTATATACTCCAAAGCTTGAAGTTCAACACCTTACATAGATTTATGACTTTAATCAGTTTTGCTTAGTAGGTATTGATAATAGTACTAAGGTTTTGGCTCCATTGTAGAACATTAGTTTCAACCACGTATTCTTGATGAGGAGGCTTAATGACATTACTCTTTTATTTGCAAAGCAATATTCATGTTCTCCAGGGTGGGAGCCTAAAGATGGATGTAGATTTTTATTGCATCTTCCTAATTTGTCTGTTGATGGTGCAAAACAAACACCATGTGAAGATAAAAGATGTATGGAAAGATGTGGAAATGTGGTTGAGCAAAGTAAAAGGTGGGTGCATGTACTTATGGAGAAGAAGAGATAGATTGAGCATGCAAAAAAATATGCTAGAGATCAAGATGTATCTTGGTGGGATGAGTTTTTTAACCATCAAGAAGAGATTATAAAGAATACCATTGTAGGGCATTGGCTGATTGATATTCCATTCACATGGGATTTTAACACACAAAGATCAGTCAACGTGGACCAAGCATGTAATGCAGATACACTTCAAAGCTTTATGCATCCACCAGAAAGGAATATTTATGTAGGCCCAAGGATGACAAAACAGGCCGAAGCACGATGGCAAGGAAATTTAAAAGAAATAAATGCTAGAACACTTATTGCAGTCCTTGCTGATGGTGATGAGGCTACTATACCATTTTGGGTAGCAAACGTATCATAGGTCATTAATGATATTGATCAAAGAAGAATAGAGTCTTTAATAGTCGATTGGTATTATACAAAAAGTAGTAATGTATTCACTGGTAAGCATAACTTAGAAATGGTATGTGGCACTAGCAAATGAACAGGCTCAAAAAAGAAAAAGAATATTCAAAGTACATCCACCCTTAAAATGGATGATGTAGATATTCTTGTTTATGATTTTGCCTTGACAAAAATAGGGCACTTGAGGAAAAGATGATCAATATGATAAAGCAAAAGCTTCCAGATGTATGTGGAACATCTAATCATAGGCAAACAAGAATATCTATGCATGATCCTGCAGAATATGGTATGTACTTTGATGAGGATATAGAGCTCTTGTTGATATAGAAGAAGAAGAAGAGAGCTCCCAATAGTCTCAGACTGAATCAGATGTATCTGATGATGGGAGTGTAGACATAGATCAAGAAAGTTGTCAATTATTTTGAAAACCTATGACATTTTTGGGCTTTTACAACTGCTCGAAAGCACTTTGCATAAAGAAACCATGTTCTATTGCATTTTTGAATCACTATCAAAGATCCTCTATCATGTTGGAACAAACCAATCACAAATTGGTGATTACAAAGAGATTGAAGCAAGTTTATAATCATATTGAAGTGGAAAAAGACACTTGAGAAAGTTAAGAGATCTCAGAAGTGAAGTTTGTATACATATGTACATTACAGGTGGAAATTCTTGTAATCTGAGTATAGATATTCCTTAGGATGATAAGGAGTAATGTAATAGACGTGGGATAAGTCTAAAACCATATGTATATAAGTCAATGATGTAAAGAAATAAGAAGGAGAGTCATTAGAGAACAAGTGTCATAGAGATAGATGTGAAGAGAGTCATCTTCAAAAAATAGTGACGGGTATTTCGTAGATTTCTCTCAGTATGATCATGTGGATCAGAAATCCTTTTGTACACATCTAATCTGGAAGCTAATGCATCTATGTTCAGAATTTTATGATCCAATTCCGTTTCTACTGTGAGTATGATCAATAGGAACATTTGTATGTAGAATCTACAGATAGACTTCTCAGAGTCATGCACTTTTCCGTGTCAATGTTTTGCTTAGATCTCAGTGCATAGTGTAAAGTTTTTAATGATTGAGCATTCAAAACCTAAGTTAGAAGGTAAGGAAGCTATGGCTAAAAGCATTTAGCAAAACAGGATCTTTGCTGCGAGAAATCAACTTAAGAAGTTGACCATGTCAAAGTCGCCTTTTCTGAAAGATAGTTTTTGGCATACCTTTGATCTTAAGGATCAAATTAAAGTTTTAAGGATTCTTTTGAAGAACTAATGGTTGATATGATTGCGCAAAGGTAGTGTGGAGATTTGTGCATCATTAGTTTGAAGAAATCTGAAGATATGTGCAGGTATTGAATTCAATTTCTGAAGCAGACTTTTTGAAGAAGGAATTTCTTCACTCAGAGAAGTGCTAGTGAAAGTTTTGATAAATGCAGACAATATTTGTGTAAAGTTTGATCCATAACTAATATAGAAGTGTTCTTAGATCAGTATAGATCAAACCTTTGGAGATTAAGAAGTCTCCAACAGTGGTATCAGAGCTGAAGGTGCAATACAAGTGAAGTAAAGGCATTGGAAGTCCCGATTGCTGCAGATATTGAAGTTCCTTCTAATTGAAGGTGGACAAGGACAAATTCTTAAAGATAACCTGCAGAAGTACAAAGCATGAGTTTGAAGGATCAAAAAAGATTGAAGTTTCATATCAAAGGTACACTTTACTATCATAAATCATAGTAATTGCAGATACAGAAAATCAAAAGATGGGAGAAAGCTTACAGATTGATAAGCTAGATAGGGAGAACTATCCGGCTTGGTCCATGAGGATGGAGGCAAAGGAAGAGGAGGTAAGAAATTCAGAGGTAAAGGAAGAGGAGGTAAAGGAAAGGAAGAGAAATTCAGAGGTAAAGGAAGAGGAGGTAAGAACAAAGATAATTCTAAAGCTTGTTGGATTTGTGGTAGAACCAATCATTTGGCAAATGATTGTTGGTATAACAATCAAAATGGTGGAAGCAATAATCAAAGTTTTAATCAAAGAGGTAGAGGAGGCAGAAATCAAAGAGGCAACTTCAGAGGAAGAGGTGATAGGACATCATATGCTAGAGGAGGTGGAAGAAGTTTTCAATCTCAGTCCTACAACAACAATTATTATAACTATGCATCAGATCAAAAGGATGACATGACTCTCATCTTGAATGCAACTCATGAAGCAGTAGGAGAAGACCAAAGGGTGTTTTATATTGACTCAGGATGTAGCAATCATCTGAGTGGCAATATATCCTTGATGACTGATATGGAAGCAAAGGTGAATGGACATACAATTCAAATAGGTGACAATACTAAGCATAGGGTGGAAAGTATTAGATCAGTGAAGACAAAGAATGGAAGTACAATCTTGAGCAAGGTACTTTATCTTCCTACTATTCCTAAAAATCTGATAAGTGTAGGGCAAATTGTGGAGAAAGGATATGAAGTCAGATTCACAAATGATGGTGTTTATGTGCAAGATCCAAATCAGGGATATAGAAACATTATTGCAGGAAAAAAGGAAGGAAGGTTGTTTACTCTCAAAGTCCAAGGTAGTGTGGGACATGCCTTATTTACTTATGGAAGCCAAAAGACATATGAGTTAGACCTATGGCATAAAAGGCTAGGTCATTTCAATGAGAGAGCCATAAAGGAAATGTCAAGGAATGATGTAGTGCTTGGTTTGGCAAATGTTGAAGGGCAACGCATGGTGTACAAGTGTGAAGCTTGTCAATTAGGTAAAGCACACAAAAGATCTTACAACAAATCAGGATACAAGTATTCAAACATGCTTGAGTTAGTTCATATAGATGTGTGGGGTCCTTCAAGGGACTATAGCATAAATGGATCCACATATTATGTGTTGTTTGTTGATGATGCAACCAGATAGATTACTTTATATGTAATCAAGGACAAATCAGAAGTCTTCAAGACATTCAAGCATTATCATGCTTATGCAGAAAGGATTACAGGACAAAAGCTCAAGAGGTTGAGATCCGATGGAGGGGGAGAGTATTTTTCTAAAGAGTTTGATGATTATTTGTGGAATGCAGGTATAAAAAGAGAAGTAACTTGCATGTACTCCCCTCAAAAAAATGGAGTTGTAGAAAGAAGAAATAGAACTCTTGTAGAATTTGCAAGAGCAATGATGAAGGAAAAGAATTGCCCAAATTACTTATGGGCAAAAGCTATCAACACTGCAACATATCTTGTGAATAGGTTACCTTGTAAAGCATTGGAGGGAAG
This sequence comes from Ceratopteris richardii, assembly GCA_020310875.1. Taxonomy (NCBI): domain Eukaryota; kingdom Viridiplantae; phylum Streptophyta; class Polypodiopsida; order Polypodiales; family Pteridaceae; genus Ceratopteris; species Ceratopteris richardii. The sequence goes on along the minus strand of MU261058.1, from coordinate 50,455 downwards.
AACTCCTTATGAAGCATGGTGGGGTAAGAAACCTACTCTTGATCATTGTAAGGTATTTGGATGTTTAGCATATGCTTATGTTCCTTCACAATTGAGACATAAGCTAGAACCCAAAGCAGAGAAGTATGTGTTTATTGGGTCTGATGATAGACAGATGGGTTACAGATTATGGAGTCCATCTACAAAGCAATTTCTTGTTACCAAAGATGTTACATTTGATGAGCAAAGCACATGGTATACAGGGTCAACAAATGATTATGCAGATGACAAAGAAATACAAAGGAAAGGGAAGGCAAAAGTAAGTGTGTATGAAGAAGATATTGATGATGTTGATTGTAAAAGTAAATTGCAGGATAATGTTGAAGATGGGCCAAGATTTGATCCAGAATCAAATGTGGCTGAGACTTCAAGAACTACAGAGGTCAAAAGATCCTCAAGGGAAAGAAAAGAGCCTATCAGTGTTGATATATTTAGGTAGTGATGTGTGTGAACACTCTAGGACCGCCGGGGCACTTTTTTCCCTCTTTAGGAGGTTTTTTTCCCCCGGCTTGTATATACGCCTATTGCCCTAAAGGGCTACTTATCTTTGTACATTCTCTAGTAATACATTCAGTATTGTGTGTTTGTGCTCCAAGCTTCTTCTTCTTCCTTGTGCTGTTCGCGTGCTTCCGCAGACGTCTATCTCCAACAATTGGTATCAGAGCAGGTCGTCGCTTCTTCTAGGGTGCCGTCAACACTCCTCCGTTTGCAGTCTCAGATTCGCACGAAATTTGGTGAGCATACTCAAGGTGTTTCCGAGATCAAAACAGCTTCACCTTGTGGTGCCGAAATCACGATCTGAGCTCGTTTCGGCCTCCGAACGCACTATCGCAGTGCTTGTGCAGGCTATTTCGTCCTTTTGTGCCAAAGGTATATACCGGTTTCTGTTCGTCAGTTTAAGCTTCTTGAAGTCTGCTACAGGTCTAGCAAAACTGGTTTGGGCAATTCCGTTCAACTTTTTGAGATACAGTCAATTTTCTGCATCAAGGTATTTTAGTCACCGGCCATGGCTGAAAGCAGTGATGTATTCCGTAAGTTGGCTGTTGAGGATAAGTTGGATGGTACCAACTACCCATTATGGGCTTATATGATGCGACATGTACTGGTTGCAAAAGGATTGTGGAACATTGTGCAGGGTGTTGAAAGACGTCCTGTTACACTTGTAACGACAAGTACTGCAAATACAGGTGCTGGAGCTGATGAAGATGATGTCGAAGATGATATTCCGCAGATTCTTGTTTGTGTTGCTGTTTCTGTTGCACCTACTGCAGAGCAGAATTGCTGGGATGGCAGAGATGCCCAGGCACATGCATTGATAGCTTTGTCTGTCAAACGTGCCATTATTCCTCACATTCGCTCTTGCAGAATAGCAAAGGATGCTTGGGATACACTTACCACTTTGTACCAGGCTAGGAATGAGGCTCGTGTTGCTTACCTCTGAAAACAGTTGGAGAGTGAGCACATGAATGAAGGTGATTCTATGGACAGTTTTCTCACAAAGATCAAAGACCTGAAGGAACAATTGATTTTTGCTGATGAGGTTATACCAAATAGCTCACTTGTGCAGACCGTTCTGAATGGTCTTCCTGATTCATATCAGAGTTTTGCCTCTACTCTTCGGTTGATGATGAAAGGCAATCCGAATGCCTTATCATTTGAGTAACTAGTCTCTGTTCTATTGCAGGAAGATCAGTCCAGGCAGAACAGGTCCATTATGCGTGTTGCAGATCAAGCTTTCCTGGCTAGTCAGAAGGGCAAAGGAAAATGGAGCTCTTCTACTAGTAAGCAGAAATCTGCAAATGCTGCACAATCAAAGAACCAGGATAAAGATGAGAAGAAATCAGAAAAGCAGAAATTGTTTTGCAAGTACTATAAAGGAAATGATCATATCATAAAGAACTGTCCAAAACTGGCTGCTAAAGAGGCAAAGAAGAAAGAGGCTGGAATGGTTGTTGCAGAGGCCTCTACACCAAAAACAGAGTCTCCAAATCTTGTGCAGGAAGAAGAATGGGCGTTTACTACTGTCTGCAGTTTTGACCCATCTTCTCATGATCAGTGCATGTCTGCAGTAGACTCAGATGTTTGGTACTTTGATAGTGGGGCGACCAAACATATTACCTCGCAGCGCAGTTTCTTCTCTTCACTAGAGCCTGCCCCTACAGGGAATACTGTCACATGCGCCAATAACTCCTCTTATCCTGTTATGGGAGTTGGTAAGATCATTCTGACTACTGCTGATGGTAGTTCTTTCACTTTGTCAGATGCTTTATTTGTGCCAGGGATCAAAAAGAACCTGTTATCAGTTTCTGCATTAGCCAAGATTGGCTTGGTTGTGAAATTCGTTGATGACAGGTGTACAGTCCATGATCTCTCAAATGGTGATGTGATTATTGCTTCTGGCATCTTATGTCGTGGGTTGTATAAGCTCATAGACTATGAAAGATATGTGAATGATTCGGCATGTGCAGTTCATGATCCTTAGGCTATGTGAGATGCAAAGCTTTGGCATGCACGCTTTGGTCATCTGAATTTTGCTAGTTTGCTACGCCTGCAGAAATCTGAAATGGTGTCCTCTTTGCCCAAACTTGAGGCACCTGGAAAACATGTTTGTGAAGGCTGTATTTTGGGCAAAATGCAGCGTTCTTCCTTTCCAAAAGATGGTTCAGTTCGAGCTACGCAGAAATTGCAGCTTGTACATAGTGATGTCTGTGGTCCTATGCAGACACCCTCTTTTGGAAATTACCTTTACTTCGTGACTCTCATTGATGATTTTTCTAGGCATGCATGGGTATATCCACTCAAAGCAAAGTCCGAAGTGTTCATGTGCTTCAAACAATTTTTGGTTTTGGCTGAAAATCTGTCAGCATGTAAAATGGGCACCCTCCGTTCTGATCGAGGGGGGGAATATATGTCTTCAGATTTTAATGCATTTCTGGCTGAACGTGGGATAAAACACCAATGTACAATGCCGTATACACCTCAACAGAATGAAGTTGCTGAACAAAAGAACAGGTCACTCATGGAAATGGCAAGGTGCATGGTCAAAAGTCAGGCTTTACCACATAGTTTCTGGCTTGAGACTATCATGTGTGCAGCATATGTACTAAACAGGTGTCCCACTAAAGCGTTGCAATCTATCACTCCATATGAGGCTTGGCATGACCGCAAGCCATCTGTTGCTCATCTGCGTGTTTTTGGTTGTTTGGCATATGCATTAGTGCCTGAACAACATCGCAGAAAATTGGATGATAAGGCACTAAAATGTATTTTTGTTGGGTACAGTTCTGAAAGTAAAGGATATCGTCTGTATCATCCACAGACTAAACGCATTCTAGTTAGCCGTGATGTTGTCTTTGTGGAAGATGCTATTCAGCCATTGCTTTCATGTACTAAGGAGACATCTGTTAGCTCCAAAGACATGTATGATACTTTGATGCCTCTTTTTACAGGTGGACAGTCTAGTGCTGGTCCTAATGAGGCAACTTCTCAGCCTTTGCAGGTTTCATATGATGATGCAAATCATTCCATTTCTGATGTAGATTTACATGATGCACTTGTTGATGAGAGAGCTGATATTGAGCAGGCAAAAACTATGCCAAAATGGCTAATGCAAACTTTGCGTGACAGCAAATTAGATGCACCTTTGTCATATCGTACTCGTTCAGGCTCTCATAGTGTCTCCTTTGCATCAGATTGCTATGCTATGGCTGCATCTAGTCTCTATGATGAGAATGAGCCTGTTTCTTTTGATGAAGCACAAAATTCAGAAAATTGGATGGCTGCTATGCAATCTGAATATGATGCTATAATGAAGAATGGTACATGGTCTTTATGTGACTTGCCTCCTGGCAAGAAGGCCATTGGCACTAAGTGGGTATACAAGCTAAAGCGTAAACCTGATGGTACAGTTGACAGGTATAAGGCTAGGCTTGTTGCAAAGGGTTATGCACAGGAAAGAGGCATTGATTTTGATGAGACCTTCGCACCTACATGCCGTATGACTACTGTTCGGAGCATTTGTGCACTTGCAGCCCATCATGGTTGGAATGTACATCAGTTGGACATTAAAACAGCATTTCTGAATGGTGACTTGCATGAAGAAGTGTATGTTTTTCAGCCCCATGGCTTTGTGCAGAAAGGGCATTAAAACCAGGTGTGCAGGTTAAAGAAGGCATTATATGGTTTAAATCAAGCACCACGTGCTTGGTATGAGAAGATACATGCCTATCTGATTGCACATGGTTTTGAGAACAGTCCAACTGAAAGCACCTTATATGTTAAGCGTGCTAATGATGTGCTTCTGATCATTGTTGTCTATGTTGATGACATGCTGCTCACTGGTTCTATTGAGACACATATTGCTGATTTTAAGGCTGATTTGCATGCCTCATTTGAGATGTCTGATTTGGGGCATTTGCATCACTATTTGGGCATTCAGTTTATGCACGTTGATGGTGGAATGGCTTTGTGTCAAACGAAATATATTGACACATTATTGCAGCGTTTTGGCCTTGAAGATTGTAAGCCTATTGCCACTCCTATGGAGACAGGTTTACGATTGAGTCTTCATGATGCTGGAGATGCATTTGATGCTATTCTCTATCAGCAGGCTGTTGGATGCTTGATTTAGTTATGCATTACTCGGCCAGATATTCAGTTTACTGTCTCACAGATGAGCAGGTTTATGCATTGCCTAGGAGTCACGCATTGGAAGGCGGTTAAGCGCATCTTTCGCTACTTGAGTGGTACTCGGCTACTTGGGTTGTTTTTTCCCAAGGGGGGATCACTACCGCCAGATTTGCATGCTTTTTCTGACTCAGATTGGGCTGGTTGCTATGACACTCGTGTGTCCACCAGTGGTTTTTGCTTCATGCTTGGTAGCTCATGTATATCTTGGTTGAGCAAGAAGCAGCCTACTGTGGCCACTTCCAGTTGTGAGGCTGAGTATAGGGCAGCTTTCACAGTGACTGTTGAGTGTGTGTGGCTCAGACGCCTTATGGCTGATTTGGGTGTTGGCCAGACTTCTGCCACCACCATCTTCACTGACAGTCAGAGCGCATTGGCAGTTGCGAGGAACCCTGTGTTCCATGCTCGCACTAAGCACATTGAGGTGCATTATCACTATGTCAGGGAGAGGTTCTCTGCTGGGGAGATCAGCTTGGCATATGTGCCCACGCAGGAGAACATTGCAGACCTTTTCACGAAGGCTCTGCCTAGGGAGAAGTTTGAAGCTTTCCGCAAAGCTTTGGGCTTACTTCCTTTTGTGGAGTGATTTCCACATAGCTTGGCACTTCCTTATACATGAGTGCCAGCTCCTTGTTCACCGCATCACTCCCAGGGGGGATTTGTTGATATATTTAGGTAGTGATGTGTGTGAACACTCTAGGACTGCCGGGGCACTTTTTTCCCTCTTTAGGAGGTTTTTTTCCCTCGGCTTGTATATATGCCTATTGCCCTAATGGGCTACTTATCTTTGTACATTCTCTAGTAATACATTCAGTATTGTGTGTTTGTGCTCCAAGCTTCTTCTTCTTCCTTGTGCTGTTCGCGTGCTTCCGCAGACGTCTATCTCCAACAATCAGGTATAGCTATGATACATCTTTTCTAACAACAAAAGATTATTCTTACATTGTGAAGACAGAAGAGGATCCAATCACATATGAAGAAGCTAAAGGAAAATAGAATTGGGAGAAGGCAATGCAAGAAGAGTATGATGCTCTACTTGAAAATGAAACATGGGAATTGGTGCCAAGACCAAATAATCAAAAAGTCATTGGATGTAAGTGGGTGTATAAAAAAAAAGATTTGCAGATGGTAAGGTGTCTAGATACAAGGCTAGACTTGTGGTCAAAGGTTATGCCCAAACTTATGGGGTAGATTATGATGAAACCTTTAGTCCTGTTGCTAAGATGTCTACAATTAGATCATTGATTGCTATTGCTGCTTGTAAAGGATGGAAGTTATCACAATTAGATGCGAAGAATGCATTTCTGAATGGATACATTGCAGATGAAGTGTACATGGAGCAACCAGAAGGCTTTATGGATTCAATTGGATCAGATTATGTGTGTAAGCTCAAGAGAGCTTTGTATGGGTTGAAGCAAGCCCAAAGAGCATGGACTTGTTGGCTTGTTAAGTTCTTGAATGAATGTGGATTTCAAGCATCAAAGGCAGATAGTAGCTTGCTAGTGAAGGCAAGTGAAAATGGATACATATATATGTGTATTTATGTTGATGATATCATTGTCACAGGTACAGATGCTCAAGGAATCAATGAGCTTAAGAAACAAATAGAGAAGGAGTTTAAGATAAGTGATTTGGGAAACTTATCTTATTTCTTAGGAATGCAGATTGTATATACTCAACATGGAGTATATGTTACACAAGAGAGGTACTTGAAGAATCTTCTGGTCAAATTTAACATGGAGGATTGCAGGCCTTCAAGCACACCATTGGAGGTAAACCATAAGTTGACCAGGTATGGAGGTGAAGAATTCAATGACATGAAGAAATATCAGAGTTTGGTAGGTAGTTTAATCTATGCTACCTTGACAAGGCCAGATCTATCATATGCAGTAGGTGTGTTATCACAATTTATGCATTGTCCAAAGAAGACTCATTGGATTGCAGCTCAAAGGGTACTCAGATATATCAAAGGAACCCTAAGTGAAGGTCTGTATTATGGATTTACTTCTGATACAAGAATCAAAGTATTTAGTGATGCAGATTGGGCAGGTGATTCAGATGATAGAAGGTCTACTCATGGGTATCTCTGTTATATTGGAGATAAACTAGTTTCTTGGTGCTCAAAGAAGCAACATACAGTTGCTTTGTCATCTACAGAAGCTGAGTATAAAGGAATGGTAGAGGCTGCAAAAGAAGTAATATGGTTAAAAACCTTGTTGAAGAGCTTTGGAACTGATCACAGTACTCCAATTATTTTTGGAGACAATATGAGTTCATTGTATTTGGCAGCTAACCCTGTTTTTCATGCTAGGACTAAGCATATAGAGATTCAGTATCATTTCTTGAGGGAAAAGGTACTTGATAAAGAGATTGAAGTGATGTATACTCCAACAAAAGAACAAGTTGCAGATATGTTAACAAAAAGCTTGGATGGACCTAAGCTACAAAGATTCAAGGTGATGGCAGGAGTGAAGAAGAATGGAATAATCACAATTAGTGATTGAGGGGGAGCTGTTAGAACAAACCAATCACAAGTTGGTGATTACAAAGAGATTGAAGCAAGTTTATAATCAGATTGAAGTGGAAAAAGACACTTGAGAAAGTGAAGAGATCTCAGAAGTGAAGTTTGTATACATATGTACATTACAGGTGGAAATTCTTGTAATCTGAGTATAGATATTCCTTAGGATGATAAGGAGTAATGTAAAAGATGCGGGATAAGTCTAAAACCATATGTATATAAGTCAATGATGTAAAGAAATAAGAAGGAGAGTCATTAGAGAACAAGTCCATAGAGATAGATGTGTAGAGAGTCATCTTCAAAAAATAGCGACGGGTATTTCGTAGATTTATCTCAGTCTGATCATGTGGATCAGAAATCCTTTTGTACACATCTAATTTGGAAGCTAATGAAGCTATGTTCAGAATTTTATGATCCAATTCCTTTTCTACTGTGAGTATGATCAATAGGAACATTTGTATGTAGAATCTACAGATAGACTTCTCAGAGTCGCGCACTTTTTCGTGTCAATGTTTTGCTTAGATCTCAATGCATAGTGTAATGAGTGAGCATTCAGAATCTAAGTTAGAAGGTAAGAACCCATGGCTAAAAGCATTTAGCGAAACTGGATCTGTGCTACGCAAAATCAACTTAAGAAGTTGACCATGTCAAAGTCGCCATTTCTGAAAGACAGTTTTTGACATACCTTTGATCTTAAGGATCAAATTAAAGTCTTAAGGATTCTTTTGAAGAACTAATGGTTGATATGATTGCGCAAAGGTAGTGTGGAGATTTGTGCATCATTGGTTTGAAGAAATCTGAAGATATGTGCAGGTATTGAAGTCAATTTCTGAAGCAGACTTTCTGAAGAAGGAATTTCTTCACTCAGAGAAGTGCTAGTGAAAGTTTTGATAAATGAAGACAATATTTGTGTAAAGTTTGATCCATAACTGATATAGAAGTGTTCTTAGATCAGTATAGATCAAACCTTTGGAGATTAAGAAGTCTCCAACATATTAAGATATGGCTAATCTTATTTTTATATAAGAATTTTTATCAGTTTTATATTACTCATATAGATTCAAAAGATATCAATGTTAAATAGGTCCAAATTTTAGGCACATTTTTACCTCCTAAATTTTTAGAAAATGACAAAAAATGTCAAAAAATTGCATGTTTTCACTTGATTTTTGAAATGTATGTATACTGGTGTAAAGGGTTTTCAAACATAAGATGTGATTTGATTGAGAGAGTTCTCTTTTTATGACATAGTTCTCGTTTTTTACGACTCACTCTTTCTTCTTCTTCTTCTTCTTCTTCTTCTTCTTCTTCTTCTTCTTCTTCTTCTTCTTCTTTTTCTTCTTCTTCTTCTTCCTTGCAAGAGGCTCCATGTCATGGATATAATCATTTGACTCAATGAGATATGAATTAAAAAAATGAGCATTTGCGATAATTCTTTGAGCCTCTCTTTTAGGTTCTTGACATTGTTGAATTGTTAGCTATGTGAGTGAGTGAGGAAGCACGAACAAAAGTACACCCAAGAACGACAAAGGACATTGAAGCAGAGATTCACGTGATGGTTGGAAGAGTTCTCTATCGATAGATGATCAATAATATAAGAACGAAAAAAATGAAGTGAAAGCTATAAGTGAATCCCTTGGTACAAAGTACCACCACATATGTTCATATACACACACATATACATGCACATATGTACACATATATTACACATATATACATGCACATACATACATACATATACACACATACACATATCGTGTACATGTGGTTTCATGGGGAAAAAAATCTATCCAATAGTAGAGTAAAAGATGTCCATGTATAGGGAAATGGTTCACATCAAAGATACTCAAGGGACACATAAGTGTAACAAACCCCCATAGAGGGAGTGATAGATCAGCCCCCACAAGGTAATATTGCTAAGGTTTTGTAAAAATCTTCAAAGTTTTCCTCTAGAAGAGCTTTGGTGAATATGCCTGCCACATTATCTTGTGTAGGAACATATACCAAATCAATATCTCTAGCATGAAGATGCTCTCTCACATAATGATAATGAACCTTATTGTGCTTTGTGCATGCATGAAACACTAGATTTTTTGCAATTGCCAACACACTATAACTATTAGTGAGAATATGTGTAGGTGCATCAATCTCCATGCATAGATCCATCAATAGGCATCTCATCCATATACACTCCACTATAATTGTGACTACTGCCTTATACTTATCTTCACAACTCGATTTGAGCACAATAGGTTGCTTGTTACTCAACCAAGGTATGCATGATCCTCCAAGGAAAAAAACCACTAGTAGACACCTATGTATCATAACAATGAGCCCAATTACTATCTATAAAAGCATGAAAGCATGGCTAAGCATATCTATTATAAAAGAGACCCAACCCAAAGTTCCTATCATATAGCTAAGCACATGCCTTATCACTTTCAAATGCTTACTGCCATGGCTATGCATAAATAGAATCAACTAGGAAGCTACATACTATATGTATGGCCTTGAGTTACATGCATATATCAAACATCCCATAACTTTTTGATAAAGAGAAGTATAAAATGCATCACCTACATCCTCAATTGAGAACCTAAATCCTATTTCCACTAGTGTTGAAATAGGCTTGCAATCATCAATGAAGCAGTTTCTCAGTATACGTTGCTTGATACACAATAATTCCCTCTCAACATATACAAAATAGATGCCAAGATAATAGTCCAACAAGACAAGATATAAGACATCAAAAGTATGTTGCAAATCAGCTATAAGCATGCCAACTTTCTCATCACATGACTCAATCAAGATAATGTTATCAACATGAAGAACAAACACTATAAGATCAGCCCCATCTTTGCATATACTATATCCAACAAAATATACATTTCTTTGCCTTGTCAACACACAAGTTTGTGATGTTGTTGTGATGGCACAATACCATGCTCCAAACAAAAAAATATGTGCATATGACTAACCATTGGCTTCCACCCATTCCAAGCCTCATAATGTGTAATGACACTCAATGCTTTTGTAGGACAACAATTCAATACATATTTTTCACACATGACCACTTCCATCCAAATATTATCTAAAAGATGCTTTCCTTTAACCATACATCATGCCATTTCAAGAAGCGTTCTATTCTTGTGCTCCACAACACCATTTTGTTGAGTTATACCGGTTGTATTGTGGCAGTCACCGGAGTACAGGAAGATCCGGGACTAACCTGTTGTTGAAATTGCTGCCCGACTCTTGGCACCAAGGCGAGCATATGGCATTGTACATTGGTGTGTTATGCCCCTTTCACAAAGAAAAGCATTAAATTCATATGGCATGTATTCACCACCACGATTTGTGTGAAGAGTCAAAAGATTATTTCCACAAAAATTGTCAACCCTAGATAAAACTATTTTAAAGAAAGATATTATTTCATTCTCCACTTTCATAGGATACAACCAAGTATGGTGTTTTGCATCATCAACGAATGTAACAAAGTGTACATGCTTGCCAAAAGATGGAGTCTTAACCAGACCACATACATCAGTATGAACAAGTTGCAATTTTCATGTAGCATGTGTAGCACTATTTTTCCAAGTATACAATGTTCTCATGCATCATTTTCAATGGACTCAAGAGTTGGAAAACCAATGAACATGTCCTTCTTTTGAAATTAAAGCAAACTATTGAAGCTCAAACCAATAAAATGAGCATGGCATAACTCTGTTTCAGCCATAGAAGAAGTATGTGTAAGAAAGGCATTTGAAGGAACTCTCTTATATGTATCCAAGTGATACAAGCCATTGAATAATGTCCCCAACATCAAAATAACATCTCCATTTTTTAGCTCATGAACCATAATTTGTTTATCAACAAAGTGTACATGAAGTCCAGCACTAGCAATAGTAGGAACCGAAATCAATTTTTTCTTGATAATGGGTACATACAATAAACTCTTGAGAGCAACAATACCTCCATTTTGTAGTTTTAAATTGAATTTATTCAACTCAAATAATAGTATAAGAAGCATTGTTTGCACATACGAAATGTCCTCCCTTGGGGAGGAAATTTTGTTTGCACATACAAAAATCTTTTGCATGAAATGATATGCTTTGAAGCACAACTATTGAAAAACCAATCAAAATTAGCATCATTCACAATCATACATGTAGAATCTGATGATGAATCATAATAACATGTAATAACACATGTCCAAACATCTTGAGAAACATTAGCTTCATCATTCTTTGCATTAGATGTATTACAAACAATAGACATGCCAACATATGTCTTCTTTTTATTATGTTTGGAAAGATTTCTACATTCATCAATGATATGTCCAACTTTGACATTATTTGCATCTCTTTTTCTTTTGCATATCGCCACCAAGAGAGGAAGAAGTGGAAGAGGAAGAGTGAAGCTTTGATTTTGATGAGCCAAAAGATGAACCATACTTGTTTTTTCCGTTCTTTGTAATAGCAAGTGCTCTTGCATTCCCTCGAGAAAACCACTTCTATTCACTCTTGATTGCTCTTCTTGCAAAAGAAAAGACAGGACCTCATCAAAAGTATCCATATTTGCATTTCCAGCAATCATTTGAGTAGTGTAGAAATGAACGATGCATCCAAAATGATCTCATCAATGTTTGCCAATTGCTTTTTCAAATCCTTGATGCATGTAACATATACATCCACTGAAACATTTTCAGCCATACATACATGTTCAAGTTGCAAATAAGCAACACATGCTTCATTACGCATGGCATACAAAGAAGCAAGTATATCCCGATCTTATCTTGAAGTAATTCATGAACGGATGTGTGGAACAATATGCCACTTCACGAAAAAGGAAATAAATGTATGAAATTAAGCATCCTTTCCATCGCACATAAGTTTATCTTTTTTAGGTGGAGAATGCATGGTCACTATACTTGAAAAAGATCCTAAATCTATGACGATAGTCTGCATAATAGAAGAACTGTGGGGTCTCTTGTTGACATTCGTCCGTATGTTCCATAGTTGCTTTGCAACAAGAACATGCTTCATCACATAAGAACACATTGGATAGTTGGCCCCATCAATCTTATCCTTATTTTGAAGGACTCCAAACAAGTCTTGCTTGCCATTGCACTAAAGAACTCAAAAGTAGCAAGATATTATCTTCAACAAAAGCTGAAATGCAGCTCACAAACTATAACACCGATGGTGAATCTGATTGCATGAACTTTGAAAGGGGGATGAATCCCAATGCACATGGTGAAAATGATCTCTAAGTGTTGAACTTTGTTTTTCTATTCAGTGAAACCAATTACACTGTTAAAAATGTGTTGGACAACCTTGCGAAAAAATAACAAGCTGAGAGGGATCTAAACTTGCTCTAATACCACCCTTGGGCGTGTGAGTTAGTGAGGAATCACAGACAGAATTACACACAAGATCAAAGAAGAAGACTGAAGCATAGAGACACATGATGACTGGAAGAGCTCTCTATCAATACATGATCAATAATATAAGAATGAAAGAATGATGCGAGAGCTATAAGTGAATGCTTAAGTACAAAGTACCACCACATATAAATATATCATTTATATGTTGTTACATGGGGAAACAGGCTCTAGCAAACACTAGAATAAAAAGTTCCCATGTATAGGGAAACGATTCACATCGAATCTACTCGAGGGACACATAAGTGTAACATGAATGAAATTGGATCTTAACTACACATGGTGCATTAGAAATGTAGAATTACAAATATAATAAATCCATACCAAAATCTCAAACTCTAAGACATTTGTGACTTAATCAAGCTCACTTTACTGCAAGAAAATGAAAATGATTTTGGACTCAATGAGTAGTTTGGTGAAATATTCAACATGTGTTATTTAAATGTCATATACGAGTTAATTCATTAAAAAATTTTAAAATAAGTATAGATATATAATAGAAAATAAATTAATAATTAATTGAATCAATCATAAGAACGTATACATGAAATTCAAATAAAAATGAGTTTGCGCTGGACAATAGAACACGTGTGTAGGCAAAAAAAATACACTAATAATGATGGATCTAAAAATTATAATATACTTTTTCATTTTTTTGAAGTTTTTCTTTCTTTGATTTCTCAAACCCGAATTGAGAACTTGATTCCATGCCCGTAGCAAAAGGGAAAAAAAATCAACCAAAAAATGTAAAAGATAATGACAAGCTAAACATATAAGAACTACATAATTTTCTTATCAATCATAGAGGAAACGTAATAGATGGATAATTCAAAGGAGCTTGATAACAAAAATCGAGATGGAAATATGATTATTGATAGGAACGACCCCTTCAAGGAGCTTCAAAAAAATTCAAATAGCTAGTAAAACTGATAATTAAATATGAAATATTTTTTTTATTGAAGAGGAATTATGGTAAGGAAAAACTAGATGATCATGACTATTATTGACTGTGACTTCAGCTGAATGCAATGAAGCTATTATCATAATAGAAACCAATGATCAATAATAGTAGTGTGTGTGAATTCGTCTACTTACAAGAACCAAGAATGTCAATCAATGATGGATCTCAAGAAAAAAAGATACTCCAACCATTTTCAACATTTTTGGTACTTTAAACATAATGAAGAAAATAATATAAGGGTTATAATAGGGCTTCAACACGAAAATTTAGAAAAAAACACGAAAGAAAATTTTAGATACAAATAGATCAAAGATAGAACGTTTTCATCTTTTGCATTGTCTTAATATTCAATATAATAATGAAGGTATATTTAAGACCAACTTGTTTCACATTGATAGAAGATTCTTGATCATTATAAACTATTTCATGAATAGAGTTAAAGTTATCATCAAGAATATTTTCAATAAGAGTACTAGTCCGTGATCTAAAATGGATTGAGATAGAAAAATCTTATTAGTTCTTTATTTCCAATACCAAGAAAGAATTGCTAATGAGATTTGTTTATAAGATTCTGAAAAAATGTCAAATAGTCTCAAAAAAGATTGTCTAAAAATTTACAGTTGGCTTCATCTTTATAAAAATATCCAATATCAAATCTTAATATGCATATAACTGGAATACTCATTGGGAGGAAAATGCTCATAAGCTAACTATCTCAATGTTCAAGCTTCTTAAAGGAGTTCAATATATGGGCTTTTTTCCCTAGAAAATACCAGGCTTACTATGCTTTGTTTCTCCATATCTTCCATGGTTAAGGGAAGTATATGTACAAGTATCTCTAGAAAATTTCCACAAAATTAGTTTCTAAAGGTAGAGATGTGATTGAACTTTTAGAAAGAAAACGGTCATTTAGAAGATGAAAATTAATAAATGTATGAAACATCATTATACACAGTGATCTTCTTCAAAAATTCAATAATATAATATATCCTCATTTTCTATAAAAATTGGAAAGAAAAAAATAGCACTCCACCATTTCTTGAAGTGTGATTCCATTACCATTAGGAAATTTTAGAACTCAATTTTGGGCTTCCTAAGATCACAAAAATCAATCACTAATACATGAGTAGTCCAACATTATGCTCCAAGTCTTTTTTATAAATCACACAAATCCATAGAATCATATAAAAGATTGCTCTATTGCAAGGTTTGATCCAAAACACAATAAGAAAATGTTATATTTGACCCAAAACATATTGATAAAATACTAATTTAGGAGCACTAAAGAGGAATAAATTATTATATCAATGATGTTGGAAGGGGATGTAAAATTATTCTTCACTATGATCTTGGATTGGTGTACATTAAATAAATGATTAAAACATCTTCTCGCATTCATAATATTCCATATTGATAATGATATGCCAATAATAACCTCTTCCATCATGCCACTTACATACCGTTAACTCAATCCATGAATACATGACTATAAAATCTAAAGTGATCAAGTGGTCATGAAGCCATGAAGCCACAAAATCCATGAAGCAACAAAATCTTAGAGCATTCCAAAGGTACAAGACAACATATTATTGTACAATTCTTCAACTTCAACTTGTACTTCATTGTTCTCCTCTTCATTAAATATATGAACCTTTGATTTACCTTTCTTTTGAGTCACAACTTCTTCATCACCTGCATAAATATTGATTGTACCTGCATACCAAGTACCTTGCTCATCAAATGTAACATCTTTAGATACAATGAATTGCTTTGTGGATGGACTCCACAACCTATATCCCATCTTCTTATCATCATATCCAATGAACACATATTTTTCAGCTTTAGGCTCCAATTTATGCCTCAATTGTGATGGCACATATGCATATGCCAAACATCCAAATACTTTGCAATGGTCTAGAGTAGGTCTCTTACCCCACCATGCCTCATATGGTGTCATACCCTGCAAAGCTTTACATGGTAACCTATTGAACAAATAAGTAGCTATATTTACAGCCTCAACCCATAAGTAATTTGGGCAATTTTTCTCCTTCATCATTGACCTTGCAAACTCAACAAGAGTTCTATTTCTTCTCTCTGCTACACCATTTTGTTGAGGAGAGTACCTGCAAGTATACCGCATTCCACAAGTAATCACTGAACTCATTAGAGAAATACTCTCCCCCTCCATCTGACCTTAGTCTCTTCAACTTATGACCTGTAATTCTCTCTGCATACACATGATAATGTTTGAATGTATTGAATACTTCTTATTTATCTTTGATCACCACACATCTGTGTGTACCAACTCAAGCTTCTCTGAATACATAAAACCATGTTTGGAATAAGATTGCTTATGAGCCTTACCTAATTGACATGCTTCACATCTGTATGTCATATGTTGACCTGCAACATTAGACAATCCAAGCACTGAACCATTGTTAACCATATCCTTGATACCTCTTTCATTAAAATGTCCAAGCCTCTTATGCCAAAGATCTAACTCAGAGATCTTATGTCCACCATAAGTGAACAAGGCATGACCAACATTACCTTGAATCTTTAATGTGAACAATCTTCCTTCTTTCTTCCCTGAAACAATTTGTTTATACCCATTGCTAGGGTCTTCCACAAACACTCCTTCATTAGTGAACCTAACTTCATAACCTTTTTCAACAATTTATCCTACACTTATCAGATTTTTAGGAATTGTAGGAACATACAAAACCTTACTCAAGAGAGTACTTCCATCCTTGGCCTTCACTGATCCAATTGACTTCACATTGTCCTTTGTATTATCACCTGTTTGAACTACATGATTAGTTATCTTATTCTCCAAATCAGTCATCAAAGCTATGTTGCCACTCAGGTGATTGCTACACCCTGAGTCAATGTAGAAGACTCTTTGGTCTTCACTTTGTCTTGTAGTAGGTATTTTTGTATTGTTGACTTTGCAATCCTCTACCTGCATTTCTTCCAAAGTAACCTCTACTACCTCTACCTCTGAAATTACCTCTTTGATTTCTGCCACGTCTTCCTCTTGAATTAAAGTTCTGATTATATCCACCATTACTCTGAGTATTATGCCAATCTCAAGCTTTGCTCTTAAGCTTTCACCTTTTGAACCTTCAAGTATTGATTTCTTTACAGCTGTAGTAGTCGGGGTCCTCCTTTCTTCAATTTTGATACTTCCTGCTCTGATACCACTGATGGAGAGTGTTAATCTCCAAAAGAACAAGCTACTATTGAAGTTAGAGCACCTCTATAACAAGATTAACTCAAGCCTTCACCAATTTTAGAGGATCAATGATCAATTATGAAGATTTTTAAAAATCTGTGAAGGAGATGACTACACAGAAAGTCTGCTGCACATATCTCTCTCATTAAATTATCAATTGTGTAAAGTTTTTTATGAAACTTTGCATAAGATGTTGCATACAGTTTGCGCACCTTCTCCAAGTTGAATCACTCCAAAATATTCAGTAGATCTTGAGAAATGATCTCAACAAGTTACCTATGTCTAAAACTGTTCTTCTGAAAAGTCGATTCAGACACCTGTAACTTCTAGCACTTGCTTCTCTCAATCTAGAACCCGTTTATACAAATGCTTTTAGCCATAGATGGCTTATCTTCTAACTTAAATTTTGACTCCTTATTCATGCAAAACTTTAACCTGTGCACTAAGAAATGATCAAATCATTGACCATCGAGATTGCGCTTGTTTTAGAAAACAGTGAACACTTCTTCACATATGAATGTTCCTACTCATAATTCGCACAGCCTGTTTACAATTAGGCTCTCAAACTTAAACCATAGACTCATTAACTATGGACTTAGACATCTACAAAAGGATTCTTGAAATGATCAAGTACAGAAGGAGAATGCACAGAAACATCGGGTGCAATTTTCTTTCATTACTGAAGGAATTTTACAACTGAGTGATGAGAGAGATTCTACTCACTTCTAAGATGTCTAATACCTCATACAACTACCAATTTCTCTATTCACATGCTCTCTCATATTTGCCCCGACTTTTTACTTACATATATATCCATATATGTACAAGCTTATGACCATACAAAAGATATATATGAGTTGTCTCTAAATTAATGTACATATGTGTACACATCTTCATCTTCTGAATAATCACTTCCTTCATGCTTTATGACTTTGTCTTTTCTTCAGTCCTTGACTTCAATTCTTCATCCAAAACTTCAATTGTTGATTGCCCTGCACCAACAATAGTGTTGTCCAAATGAGGCAATTTCCCAGCCTTTACAAGTTTCATGTGATGATGCAGATCATTCC
>MU261058.1:10000-15000 GCA_020310875.1 Ceratopteris richardii | reverse complement strand
TAAGTAATGCCTTGATAAAGAACTTTATCCATGCTAATCTTCCAAGGGTCCAAGCCAATGTGTGTAGGCTTGTTTGCACCAACAGCTCCCCCTCAAGCCAAACACTTTGGCTTAAGTCTTCTTCTTCATTCTTCAATTACTTCCTGCAATCCAATCATAGATTTGAATCTTCCTAGCTTGTTTCCATCCAATGCCTTGGTAAGTAAATCTGCACATTGCATATTAGTAGAAACATATGTCAATTGAATCTCTTTACTTAACAATTTCTCTCTCACATAGTGGTAATGAACCTCTATGTGTTTGGTTCTGGCATGATAAATTGGATTTGCTGCAAGGTGAAGAGAGCTAGTGTTATCTCCAAATATAATAGGTGGTCTTGTGGATAGACCTAACTCTATATATAGAAGCTTCAACCAGATAGCTTCTTGAGTAGCATTTGCAAGTCCTCTATACTCTGCTTCAGTGGATGATAATGCCACTGTAGGTTGCTTCTTAGCTGACCAAGAGATAGGCTTATCTCCTGCAAAACAAATGTACCCTGAGGTGCTCCTCCTATCATCCTTGCATCCTGCCCAATCTGCATCTGAATAGACTTTAATGTCAATGTCTGATGTGTAAGGAAAATACAAACCATGACTTTGAGTTCCCTTGAGGTACTTCAAGATCTTCTTTGCTGCCTCTAGGTGAGGTATTCTAGGTTTGTGCATGAATTGACTAAGCACACTTACTCCATATGCTATGTCAATTCTTGTCAAGGTAGCATAGTTCAAACTACCTACAATACTTTGATATCCTGTAATGTCTTTGAGTTCTTCTCCTTCATGAGCACTTAGCTTTTGATTAACCTCCATTGGAGTAGTAGATACCTTAGCATCCTGCAAGCCAAACTTCTTGACCATATCCTGTACATACTTCTTTTGAGTAATGTATATACCTGAGTTTGTATAGATCAATTCAAGACCTAAAAAATATTTTAGTAATCCAAGATCACTAATCTTGAATTCTTTCATCATCTGACCCTTGATGTGTCTAATCCCATTGACATCATTACCTGTAATGATTATGTCATCAACATAGACACATAAGTAGATTACCTCTGTACTACTTCTCTTTATGAATAGAGAAGTGTCTGCTTTGCTCATCACAAATCCTTGGTCTTGGAGGTAGGTGGTCAATCTGTAGTTCCATGCTCTAGGTGCCTGCTTCAAACCATACAGAGCCTTCTTCAATTTACAAACATAATGTACCTTTCTTGGATCTTCATAGCCAGGTGGTTGTGACATGTAGACTTCTTCAGATATCCATCCATTTAGGAATGCATTCTTCACATCCAATTGGTACATGTTCCAATTCTTGGATGCAGCTACACTCACCAATACTCTGATAGTTGGCATCTTGGCCACAGGAGAAAATGTCTCCTCATAATCAATGCCTTGGGTTTGTGCAAAACCCTTGGCTACCAACCTAGCTTTGTACCTGTTAATTGTCCCATCTGAATTCTTCTTCAATTTGTAGATCCATCTGGATCCAATTACCTTCATAGTCTCCTTCTTGGGTACCAAGTCCCAAGTATCACTCTCTTTTAGGGCTTCTATCTCCTCATCCATTGCTTCTCTCCATTCTGGCTTTGTAATTGCTTCTTCATAGGTACCTGGTTCTTCATTCAACAAATCTTTTGCAAGGTATACAGAATGTTTAGTTACAAGTGATGTGTCATACCCAAATCTGATAGGTTTCTTCTTCTCTCTCTGAGATCTTCTCATAGCTTGAGTGGAAGTTTCTGCCTTGTCCTCCAATTGCTTCATCTTCATCTTTCCTTTGGATTTCCAAGCCTTGAACTCTTCAAGGTTGATGGTATCATCATCTGAGCTTGAATCTTCTTGCTGTGTTGGCTCTTCCTTGGTAAGCTTTGGAAAATCTTCCTCCATGTCATAAGGTAGACTTACTTTCCTGCATTCATTCTCATACCATGAGTCATTCTCATCAAATATGACATCTCTGCTTACCTTGAACCCTTTGTTTGTGGGGTTATAGAACCTGTATCCCTTTTGGTTCAAATCATAACCAATGAAGATACATTTCTCTGCCTTTGGGTCTAGCTTTCCTCTTACCTGTGAAGGAATATGCACATATGCTACACATCCAAAGATTTTGCAGTGATCTAGAGAGGGTCTCTTACCATGCCATGCTTCATATGGTGTCATGCCATCAAGTGATTTGGATGGCAACCTATTGATGAGATAGGTGGCAGTGGACACACTCTCTGCCCATAGGTAATTTGGCAACTTTTTCTCATTGAGCATAGACCTAGCTGTTTCCACTATAAGTCTATTCCTTCTTTCTGCTACCCCATTTTGTTCAGGTGAGTATCTGGTAGTGATCTCCCTCTTGATGCCTCTTTCCTGCAAGAAATCTTCAAACTCATTGGAGAAGTATTCTCCTCCACCATCTGATCTTAACCTCTTCAAGCTTCTACCTGTTTGATTCTCAACAAGTGCAAGATACTTTTTGAAACAATTAAACACTTCATCTTTATGCTTCATAAAGTACAAAATGGTCCATCTGCTATAGTCATCAATGAAGGACACATAATACCTTGAACCAGAAATGGAAGGGTCCTTGCTAGGTCCCCAAACATCTGTGTGTACCAAGTCTAGGTAGTCTTCATGCATGAAACCTTTTCTTGAGTAGGGTAATCTGTGAGACTTACCAAATTGACATGATCCACATTTGTAAATCATGTGTTGCTTGGATACATTAGGTATCCCAAGCACACACTGATCCCTGCACATTTGCTTGATAGTCCTTTCACCTATGTGCCCTAGTCTTTTGTGCCATATCTCTAACTCTGAGAGTGTCTGATCCTTATAGTTATACAAAGCAATATTTTTTGTATCTTCTAGCTCAAATGTAAATAATCTACCTGATTTCTCCCCTTTGGCTATCCTCCTGAATCCTTGTTTTGGGTCCTCCACATATGCTCCATGTTGTGTGAATCTGACCTGCAAACCTTTCTCCACAATCTGACCAACACTCATCAGATTCTTAGTTATTGTTGGTACATAGAGTACCCTGCTTAATAGGTTCTGATTACCATCACATGTCTTCACATTTCCAACTTTGACAACAGAGTGTTTAGTGTCATCACCTGTTTGTACCTGATGTTTGCCCTTGGGTTCTTCCAAATCAGAAAGCAATGCCACATTGCCAGCTACATGGTTAGAACATCCTGAGTCAATGTAAAATAAATGATCATCATTTGTACCTATCTTTGAGGTCATATTCATGATCAATAAGGAGTCATCTTGCTCCTCTGTGTAGTTGTTGTAGTCTCTTCTATTTCTGAATCCACCTTGGTAGCTTCCATTGTGGTTGTTGTTGTAATTGTTGTTGTATTGGTTGTTGTACCCATTGTAGCTTTGATTGTGGTTGAATCTGCCTCTTCCTTGAGAGTATCCACCTCTTGAGTAGCCTCTTCCTCTCTGGTTTTTATAGTTCTTGTAGCATTCATCTGTGGTATGATTGGACAACCCACAGATGTTGCAAGGTGATGAGTTGTAGGGTCTCCCCCTACCTGACTTACCTCCTCTGCCTCTTCCTCTAGATGACCTACCTCTCCCTGCATAATTGGCTTGAGAGGTAGAGCCTTCTTCATCCTGTTTCTTCTTGCCTTTATCTTTAACTTTCTTATCAGTAAAGAGAGCAGAGGGGTTATTACCTTTTGATTGATCTCCAGCCTTGGTGAACTTTGCTTCATGTGTAAATAGTTGGCCCATGAGTGTTGTGAGATCAGGAGTATGCATGTCCATGTAGAGATCCATTGCAGTGGTGAAACTTTCCCACTTATCATCTGCCTTGAGTCCATTTGTCACTTGCCTGACTATTTGCTCCTCTTCAATTTCCTCTCCAATGCTTGCTAGTTGGTCTGCCACATCTTTGATCTTTGTCACATAATCTGAGACTGATTGCTTGGGTTGCTTCCTAAGTGTTGTGAACTCTATCCATAATTGATTCTTCCTAGCCCTTGTGTTGGAAGAAAAATAGTTTGACAAGGTTTCCCAAGTCTCTTGGGAAGTCTTACAGTTTCTTACATGAGGTAAAAGAAAGTCAGATATAGAGTTTAAGAGATAAGACCTTGCCAAAGCATCCTTTGCACACCATTGGTTAAGTCTTTCATGCTCATCCTTTGTAGGTAGTCCTCTAGTCTTGAATGAGGGCAACTCCTCATCTCCTGATATGTATCCAAATAGACTTCTCCCTTGTAGATAGGTCTTCATTCTCAATGACCAAGCTTGATAGTTGTTTCTGTCCAATTTGTCAATGAAGGAGGGGAAACCATCACCCATGATTACCTTCTTTTGCTCTGATACCACTGTTGAGAGTGATGGATGGATGCACTCAGGAAATTAGTTGGTGCTGCAAAACCTGCTTCACACCTGCCCTCTTTTCTTTCCAGATATGCTTAGTACACAAGTTTAGCTTCCTAATGACATAAAGAAACCATATATGTGCTTTGGAAATGATTTGGGTAATGACCAAATCAAAACAGATAACTTGGTACTTCACAAATCAAACAAAACCTTCTATTCCTGTAATGATACCTGCTCAGACTTTTACTCAGTGTGTCCAGCACACTTAAAATTGGCACAATTCCTTTTGGGAGTAACAATGTACCTTAGTAAGCTACCAATCACAAGTGGAATCACTTCAATTGACTAACTATGCTCTGAGAAATAAGTTTAGCAAAATTATATCTACCCCCGATTTTTCAGGAACTCTGCAGACAAATACCAGTGAGCACCTCGACTTGATTTTCTCCCAAATGGCTGAATGGAATCCTTTGAAATTTTGTATGCTTGTAGTAGACCTTGAGCTGGTTCCAATGAGCTATAGATCTCTTGATTTGGTTCAGTAGATCCAGAGCAATGCTTCTTTGAAGTTGACAGACTTGGAGTAGGTGACTCAGACAGAACAGAGATGATGAATGTATACTTCTATTG